>HE672008.1:53515-121904 GCA_000313835.2 Heliconius melpomene melpomene | reverse complement strand
CTTCCAAACGACATGGTTAATTTATCACTGAACAAATTTAAAAAAGTGGTAAAGCACAGGCTCTGCCAAAAAGCATATTACTCTGTTAAAGATTATGTTCGCGATAAAGATGTTTGGAAATGAGTTGCTCTATTTCTAAGTTAAAATTGTTAATTGTAATTTGTAACAAATGTTGGCATTTAAAAAGAGTGGCCATGAGTTTCTTTGCCTGTATCTTCTCATGAGCTCAACCATTTGAACGGGCTTTTTTCAAGTCAAAATTGCACATTTTTTTTTGTTATTTTTAATTTGCATTTTTTTTTCTACTTTATGACATGTCCAAGTAAATGTTAAGCATTTTTATGGAATAAAGATATTTTGACTTTGACTTTGACTTTGACTTTTTCAGTGTAATATATTTATTAATAAATCTATATTATAACATTGCTTGAGATTTCAAGTGTCATATTCTTGTCATTAATAATGAAACAAATTTGTAGATTACATAGCAAGATACGGCCGGATGGCGGAGCAGGCGGCGCGAAGAAAGTTCTGGCAAATCCTTTCGGCTGTGGAGTATTGTCACGAGAGGCGGATTGTTCACAGAGATCTCAAGGTAAAACTTATATTATACAATTATATATTAAATATATAATTCTATTTATTTATTTGTAACTTACATGTATGTATTTTCTATTTATAAAGCTTAGATTTTATTTAAGGCAATATGTCATTTTGAATACAATTGATTTTTTTTTATCTTTCATAATTATTTATCTAAACGTATAAAATTAAATACTAGAAATGTAGTGATAGATTTAAATATGTCTACCATCTTTATGTATAATTGACAATTATTTATTAAATAGACAAATGTGTGCTGTAAAAGATAAGGTAGCATTATCTCCGGTTTCTCAAGAGTTACTTTTAGTTGTCGAACAAAAATGTACTCAAGTAATTGTTAATATATGGATAGATTTTTTTATTGATGATTTTATAAAATTTTGAAAAAAGTTTCCTTATTATAATCCAAGTTCCAGACTTAAAATAAATTCCATATTATTATTATTATTATCTATATATATAAAATCGAAAGGTCACTAACTCGTCACGAAATCTCAGAAACTACATGTGCTAGGAGTCTCAAATTTTGCATAACGTCACTAGGACGTAGTCATGGAGACAGAAATTAATAATAACATAGTTCACGCGGGTGAAACCGCGAGCGGGCCGCTAGTATTTGATAAAAATATTAATAAAGTAAAGACCAAAACCAAATTAATTAATAGTTTATTGTGAAATATATTATAGTATCGATAGTTAAAAATATTCTATTAAATAGTTCAAGAGGACATTGTTGCACTATAATCTTGTTGAATGTCATTATTATCGCCCCCTTTGTTTGTGGGTCATCATAAAATAAGTTATTATATAAATAATAAATAAATAATAACAACAAACTAGAAATTAAACTGAAGAGATTTGAGACCAGTGGTGGTGTACAAGTGGGCACAAGTGTGAGACCTGTAAACGCAACAGGTTATGGGTTCGATCCCCGTTCGAGTAAATGAAATATATAATATTTTCATTTTCTCGATCTGGTAACGAGGCAAAGCGCGGCGTTGAGTTCCACGACTCTCTTAACACGCAATGATTCTAGAATTCGGCGAAAAGTGAAAAAAATATATAATGATATATGTATGTATTAATAATATGAATATTCGTATTAAAATGAGAGGAAATTTTAAGTTTGCAATTTCTCATTTAGGCAGAAAACTTGCTGTTGGATTCAAACATGAACATCAAGATAGCAGATTTCGGCTTCAGTAATTACTATGCTGCGGGTGAACTGCTAGCCACGTGGTGTGGATCCCCGCCCTACGCTGCTCCAGAAGTCTTTGAAGGAAAACGATATACTGGTCCAGAAATCGATATATGGGTATGTTTGTTTTTCATATATTTTTCTAATTAGTTGTTTTATATTGGGTTCTCGAGGCTTAGTCGAGGAAATGTCTTAATGGGAACAGAGTGTCATAACACTAGGTTATTAGGCTCTCTCTGCCTACCCTACTATATGCGGGATACAGCGAAAAGCTAAAAAATGTCTTCTGTAATGTTTATAAATAAGACGAATATGATTTTTGATAAGGCAATTGCAAACAAATACAAATACTTTATTAGAAAATTTACAATTTAATTTTCTTTGAGGTCTTTTTAAAGTCACCAATATCTATTTTGAAGTCGCATAAAAATCTCATATAATAAGGTTAAGGACGTTTACACAGCGTATTTTATGTCTCTTGCGTAGATAAATAAAATGTTTTAAAACTGTAAATTACTTTGTATGATGAACGGCTTGACGCAGTTTGACTAAATTAAGCGAGCTCATCTTATTTTATGATTTTGAATTTTATATAAGCAACTAAAGTTGTTATGTCGCATTGGGTGAGTGTGGGTTCAAACCCCACTCTAAGCAATAATAAGATTTAGAAAATAGTCTGGCTTATTAACTGCATATAAGCATTATAGTTAATAAGCTGGGCTATGTTCTAGTCAGCAGAGTAGGCAGAGGGAACCTAGTGTTGAGTTTGAGAGACGGAACTTAACGCTGCGCTTTTGTCTTGGTGCCAGAGCGAAGAAATGATAATATCTATTAATAAATAAATTATATTACATTCCCCCGAGTGGGGATCGAACCCACAGTTACGTCTGTGCCACTATGTGCTAATACATTTTATATAATTATATTTCGATGTATACGAAAGTAGAAATCAGAGATATTTAGTGTAGGTATAAATAACCTTAAAACCTTATTCTAAGCGGCTTTGAAACAAAATTTATAGATATTTTGCTCGACGTCTGCTTCCTTCCTTTTTTAAGCAAAATTGTTGCAATTTAGTAAATAACGAGGTAGCTTGATTTCCTTTTAAGTTATTTATGCCTTCTAAACGTTATTGAAATATAAATATAATTCTTTTATAATTATTAGGCCTTGATGGTATAATTTAAATATAACAGAATATCTTAAACATTGTATTTACTACAATTTTTTTAGCGTCATGCTGTCCTGCATACATCTTTCACAAAGGGTGAAGCTACTATTAATACACCCCGTTCCCCATTTTCCACTGAATCCTGGAGGCATTGCGTGTTGAGTGGCCGAACTAAACGCCAAAGCGAAAAAATAATAATATTAAATATTTCATTTTCCTACGAGTGGAATCGAACCCACAACCTATCGCATTTAACCCCCTGCGCCACGACTGGCAAACTTACTAATATAAAAATAAAACTAAATATATTTTGCAGGAAAAACTTTTACATGTTTTTCTATTGCGTCCCTTAAGGTTTAATACATATTACAATGTCGAGTGTAACCGTCTTGAAAGCCTTCTTAAGTCTCTTGTGAATACTTTCAGCGAACTCTACATTTTGCACGTTGTTTTTTGGTAACTTTTTCAAATATTTGTTTAGAGCAGTTTCGGGAAAAGTCGTGATGGTCTTTTTCACGCAGTGGCACAAGGGTGTGACTGTTAACGCGACGATTGTGAGTTCGATTCAAACTCGGAGGAATGAATTAGTATTTAGCAATATTTTTATTTTTTCGCTCTTGTAATAAGCAAAAGCGTTCAGTTCCGCCACTCGACACGAATTGCCTCTAAAAATTGGTGAAAAAGTGGGGAACAGAGTGTCTTAACATCAGGTTACTCTCTGCCTACCTTGCTATGTACAGGATACAATGTAAAGATGTCTCTACTTGTTCATATATATGTATATATGTATGTACGTACATACATGGCCGTTAACCTTTGCGCACGCAAATCATTGACCCGACAAAAGTGAAATCTTATAATTACAAACGTCTGAATTCTTTAATAGGATTTTTTTTTCAAGCGTCACGCTTTACGCTATTTTCAGCTTCACGATGTATCCCGCATGTCCCAGGGTTGCCAGAATAAGCCTAGTCCGCTCGGTACTTTCCGCCGATTTCTGGAAATATTGCGGGATGAGTGAAGAAACTCAACGCCACACACCAGAACGAAGAAATGAAAATATTAAATATTACATTCGTACGAATGGAAATCGAACTTACAACTTGTCGCGTTTACAGTCATACGTTTGTACCACTGCGCCACTGTCTCTACAATTTTATTTTCAAAGCTGCTTTGTAGCTGTTTTGGATATTTTTCAAAAACGTTTTCTAATGTAAGGTAAACGACCTTTACAAATCTTCAAAATGTTAAGCTCGTACACTACACTTTCCTCTTAAAGACGATATGAATTGCAGAGCCTCGGGGTCGTGCTCTACGTGTTGGTGTGCGGCGCGCTTCCTTTCGACGGCTCCACCCTACAGTCGTTGAGAGACAGGGTGCTTTCTGGAAGATTTAGAATACCCTATTTTATGAGTGAAGGTAAGTTGTCTTATTTGTTTTTTTTTGTGTGTTTGTTCATATTATTTCAGAAAAATATTATTTTAACATATACATATGTATAATATACTTAGTTTTGGTCGTGATATTTCTTTCTTTAATGGTCTCACCAAATCGGGATACCTTATTTCATATCTTCTATATATATAAAATCGAAAGGTCACTCACTCATCACGAAATCTCAGAAACTACATGTGCTAGGAATTTCAAATTTTGCATGGACGTCACTTATAGGAAGTAGGTACTCATGGAGACAGAAATTAATAATAACGTAGTTCACACAGGCGAAGCCGCGGGCGGGCCGCTAGTAGCTTATATAATCCAGTTCGAACGCATTAACATTAAATTCCATATCTTAAACTAAGAACAATAACACATTTTCTTTTTATATCAATAGGTATTTATTATCTATACGTAACAAAAGTAATCCTTGATAATGTCTTATCTTATAATAACACAGGTAACAAACAAACGGGATTTCCCAATCGAGTTCAGAGTTAAGACAGTTTCTATATAATTTACTTCGCAAGTCTTACCTCTGGGGGATTTAACATTTAATGCTCATCGGTTTGACAGGCGTGTTACTAGAGCTAACGAGGTTCTCCTAGTTTAATTACATTTTGTACAACGTGACTTGTATAAATAAATTAATCGTAAACTATGTTTCTTATAAACAACTACTATAATTTCAATTAAATATCGTGGCTAAGAAATTACATATTAAATATTTTCATTTCTTCGTTCTGGTGCGCGAGTCAAAGCGCGGCGTTAAGTACCGCCACTTAACACTCAATACCTCCATAATTCGGTGGAAACGGAATGAAGTTTCTTAATGGGAATGGACTGTGTTAACAGTTTAACACAAGGTTCCCATGTTTCCTCTACCAAGCCTGATACATGTGGGATACAGCCTCGTTGATTATTTGCGCTCTTAGTAATAACATGTAAAAACGCCGTAGATTTAATTCACTTGGCTAGGGACAGGACTAAGTATGCGAAGTTGACTGCCAACCTTCACTAGTTGGAGAGGCACTTTAAGAAGAAGAAGAAGAATAACATGTCCTTGTCATTACAAAACAATACTATTTATTATATAAATAAATAATTTTCATAAAAATATATTATTTATTATTTCTTCTCGGTACCTATATCGGTATAGTATGAATTTTATATTTTCTATGACTTATTATTGTATTTATAAGGTAAAGTTATTGACTTGTTGTTATTGCTTGAAACGTGTATTCGATATTGTTATCATTATCTATTGAAAACATCAGAAAAGTTAATTCACCTTCCCGCGGTATCAGGATAGGCAAAAGGAAACTCAGTGTTAAGACACTCCTTTTCTTATTTTTCACCGAACTCTTGAGACACTGCGGAACTTGAGTGGCGGAATTCTACGCCGCAATGGCCACGACACCAGGGCGAAGAAATAAAAATATTAAATATTACATTTCCTCTCTGCCGTGTGTACAGTCACACTTTGTGCTTCTGCGCCACGAATGGCCTCATTATTTCCATTGAAACTTTTAAGTTAATTACACTATCAGTTGTAGAGTCAATTAAACTTAAAGTTATTGTTATTCTTGAAATTGCATTTTTAGCAACTACATAATGATTATATGGATCTAAATAAATACACAATTGTGAACTTACTTTAAATATTCCTAAAATAAGATTAGAAGAGAGAGAGAGAATTTTTAACTACTATTTAATAATAGAAATGTTTACTATATTTATATTAATGCTTTTGACCTTTGACGTGTTTTTTCACACGAACGCTGTCTCAAAAATGCAACCTTCACCGATTTTAATGAAATTTCGCATATTCTGAACGTTTTATTACCTTTTTATATAAATTCAATGATTTCTTATCTTTTTAAATCCGAAAAGCGATAATAATGAGAAGGCATTTCAATTTTGAGTATTCAATGTCACTCTTTATGGATATAGTTCCTTATTAAAAAAAAATCGGTTTCTCTCAATTTGCATATATACCTGATATAATAATTAATATCCATCTATAGGTAGTCTATTATTTACTATATGTATCTGTAATATATTAATAATATAAAAAAAACATAAATATTACATTTTTCTTGTAATTTATCAAAAATTTAATGTTCTGGAGCCTTATCTTAAAGTTTAATAAACGGCGCCATTGTGCCATTGAAACCTGTCTGATGGTATGCGATGGTTGCAACTTGAAATTCCGATTCGGGGATTCATATATAAATGTTCGTGGTTATATATAGCCAGAGTTGTCAGATTTTGTTTCGAAAAATCGATATTTTTATCACTGGAATTCTTAGTTATTTATTAAACAAATAAATAATTAAAAAATAATTCGTGGGAAAATTCTCAAAAGCAGGACCATGTCTGTCTCGCTCGGGAATCGGGGGAATTTAATTTTGGACTAAAATTCGGGATATCCCGCCAAAATAAAGACGTCTGGCAATGCTGTTTATAGTTTTAGTATTGTTGGATTTACCCATTCAATTTGAAATGTCTTGAAATTTGCTAAAACTGGAGGTATGTGGATATACATAGGTAATTTATATGTCTCGATGAATAGAAAATTAAGTAAGACATTTTTAAAATCTCCTGTATTTCCAAAGAGTACCAAATAGATCTTAGTCTAGCAAAATATATATAATTATGAATATTTATTATAGATCTCGTTAGATCCACACCTAGAATGCCGCTTCGTTAGTGTTTGTAAAAAATGTGTATAATTTACTTACGTAACATTTTAATTGTATATATCTAATGTATGTAATGTGAGCGCAAACAGCTAATAACAAAAGTAATTACATTTATCTAGATTAACATCTTATATTGCAGTCGTAACAGAAAGTAAAATATTAATATTACTCTTTAAAATGGCATCATTACTATTTAGAAATCTACTCGAGCAAGCAGAATTGGCTAAAACGTTATGTATGTATACGAATATAGTACGGTCAACGAATAGTGGCCGACCTGAAGTTAGCAGTAAATAGCTGCGTAGATTGGATTTGACGATTTTTCTAACGTCTGATTATTTTCTTACCGAGAAAACCTTACTTCGGGGCGACCACAGTTTGGTAACCGTACTGTACATACGTTTGTACTTGATCACTGTTAGTCTTGGTAATTGAAGTTAACTAACGCTTGACAATTTTTTGTCTTATATATAAAATCGAAAGGTCAATCACACATCATGAAATCTCAGAAACTACATGTGCTAGGAATCACAAATGTTGCATAGGAGTTATTTATGGGACGTAGGTGCTCGCTAAGACGGGAATTTGCAATATTCGACTTCTAACGGGTTGTTTTTGGGGTTGAAAGCTTGTATGAAACTTCGTTACTACAAATGCTAGGAGTCTCAAATTTTGCATGGACGTCACTTATAGGACGTAGGTACTCATGGAGACAGAAATTAATGACAGAATGCGACTATCATTGTGCCGATAGTGGTTTCGGTTAACGGTCTAATAGCGAAAAGCCTCGACCAACACCTTAAGAGGCTATCGCTTAGCTGTTGGATCAAGAACCGGATACAGAAGGCAGTGTTACTTGAGACGGCACGTATTGTGCGGCGGTTCCTCTCTCTGGAGCCCTAGCCACCGATGGCTTGGACCCTTGTCCCGCCCTCGGAAGAGTGGTTTTTTATATTTTTAAATGTATCTTTTTTATAATAATTTATATTTAAAAATGTAAAATTGATTCACTAATTTAATAAAACTATATTCTTTATAACATAGTTCACGCAGGTGAAGCCGCGGGCGGGCCGCTAGTACTTTATAATTGGCATCATAGAAATGTTTTTCACCTGTTTTGTGCATGCCGCTGAGAATAGATGTAATGCTATTTAATAGATTAATACTATTTATATTACAGTAAAAGTATGGGTATGGAGTATAACTTTTGTTTCGTATACTCTACATTTTTACTTATTACATAATATAATGTCCCTTTTAGAGGTTAATCTTATCTAAGGCTAATCGTGGTGCAAGGGCGCAGACGTGCGACTGAAAACGCGGCAAGTTGTGAGTTCGATTCTCACTCGAGGAAATGAAATACTTTCATATCGAGTTCTGTCACTCAACACATAATGCTTTCAGAATTCGACGGAAAATGGGGAAGGGGAACGCAGTGTCATAACTCCAGGTTACGAGGTTTCCTCTGCCTACCTTGCTGTGTGCAGGATACGGCGTGAAGCTAATAAATAAAGGTTACTCTTAATGAGAGTGTTTTTCGATCTTCCTGGTCAAAACTACAGATAAGATGTAATGAAATCGATAAGCTTGATAAAGTATTTGCGTCATCACCTTGTTCAATCAGCCATTAGACAATCCGGACTTGACTAGTACCTGCTATTATATGTACATAGATATTGCGTTTTTATCAAGTCAATAATTATTATGTGAGAAATAGACTATAAAAATATTTTGCATTAATATATCTACTTAGTATATACTTGTCATACTTTATGAGCTTGTATCTACTAAGTATTTGTAGTTTTACTGATATTTATTTATTATGTAAGATCGATGGTCTCACTATTTTTTATCTATTTTTATCTGTGGGCCTTTTTGTTAATATTGAAGGGAAATTTATTTTTTTTTGACATCACGCATCTCTATCGGCATGTTGCAGGGTAGATAGAATGAGCCTAGGGTTAAGGCACTCCGATACCCACTTTTCGCAAAATTGAGCTCATCACCAAGTTTTGCCTGGACACAAGATAGAAGAATTGAAAATATTAAATATTTCATTTGCTCGAGAGGGAATCGAACCTATCGCTTATGCTTCTTCGTCACGACTAACCTTAAAAAGTTTATTGAGCTATTTAACACTTATCTACATAACAAGGCAAATGACCATTGAATTACAATTTAATAAAATATTATTATTAATATCTATATATATAAAATCGAAAGGTCACTCACTCATCACGAAATCTCAGAAACTACATGTGCTAGAAATCTCAAATTTTGCATAGGAGTTATTTATAGGACGTAGGTGCTCGCTAAGACGGGAATTTGCAATATTCGACTTCTAAGGGGTTATTTTTGGGGTCGAAAGTTTGTATGAAACTTCGTTACTACAAATGCTAGGAGTCTCAAATTTTGCATAGACGTCACTAGGACGTAGCCATGGAGACTGAAATTAATAATAACATAATTCACGCGGGTGAAACCGCGAGCGGGCCGCTAGTATTGTATAAATTATTATTAGCTTCACGGTATATCCCGCATATAGCAGAGTAGGCAAAGGTAACCTAGTATTAAGATATTCCATTCTCTAGTTAAGTATATTTTATTAACCTATTTGTTAATTTACTTTATTTTTTTATTTATAACAGTAAAATACTTTTTCCACAAACAATAAAATATTATTACACAACGATGTCTTAACTCTGCCTCGTTTTGTTAATTAACGACGAGGTCGCTAAAAACTTTTTTATGAGTACATATTATTATGCACCAACTGCGAAAGTGTTAATTAAATAAATATTTTTTTGGTTACTCCAAATGGAAATATTCGACTCTACACTTATATGGACAAATATATAATAAAAAATATATCATTAATTTATTTATTTTTGAATATATATTTTTAAATATCTTTGTATATTTCCTGTCTTTATTTTAGACAACAAAGTTTAGGTTTTCACCAATCGGTAAAATCTATAACCGCCATTTTTAACATCTTCTAGACTTTCTAAGAAATATCGAAATTATCTATGACATCTCTAAAATATCTATTTATTAATATAAATAATATAAATGCCTACTATTGTTGCCGCCTTAGTTTCTTTGACGTAACTACGTCTGATCGAGATAGTCTGCGATATGATAACAACATTAATTGTATTTCTTTGACGTCTGTACTCAATAAAGGATCTAATGTTTAATGTCTAATAAATCTTATGAACATTACAATTATTGTTATTTCATAAGACGTGCGTGATGTTTTACTATTTATTATAATCATAATAAATTGTAACAGGAACTTTACATAGTTTCTATGCATCAACAATGTTAGATCGTCTATAGATATATTTATTCGAGTTTCCTCTCTCATTACTGTTATTTAATCCAGCTTCACGCCGTGTCTCGCACAAAACAGGGTACGCAAGGGAACCCAGTGTTAAGACATTTTGTTCCCGTTTATCCGTCGAGTTCTGGAGGTATTGCATGTTGAATGGCGGAATTTAACGCCGCGCTTTTCCTCGATACTAGAGCGAAGAAAAGAAAATATTAATTTAATTAAATATTATTTTATTTGTTGGTATTTTTTTGTCAGTGACGTTTTAATGTAATGTTTGAGTAGACACATGGTTTCTATGTAAGAATGGCAATAAAATACGATTCATTGTGAACTAACATTGTATTATGAACTATTTTATGATCTTTATCTGTTATTGTCAAAGTCAGAAAAAAATTGTATCGTACAGTGTAGTTCAGTACAGGGTTCGATTCCCATTTAAGTATCGAGGGAAGAATGTGTCTTAACACTAGCCTCTCTCTGCCTATCCTGCTACATGCGGGATACAGCGTGAAAAAAAAAAGATAAATTAAAAAAATTCAGTGCACATGCTTTTGTTAATTCAGTAAACACCTTGACGGTGATGACGGCCGCGCCAGAAATAAGTTTATTCACGCCATCTACGTACTCGTACTCTGAAACGTCGGGCATAGGTTTGACGTAAGAAATGTTAATGACTTTATATAAACACTGTATCTTAGAACAATGCTGATGTTTCAGTTTCTTCTTAAATTGCTAGTGTTTCGAAATAAAACGGAACGTAATATAGAACGTAATTCACGTGACGTACTTTAGCATACTATTATCTACGTTTTCTATACAATTATTATTTAAATGCAGTTTAAAATAGATTTATAGGTGTAATACTTTTGAATTTGGACACAGATGTACAAATAAAACCCAGTCATATTGATTTCATATTTAAATATAATTTATTATAATTTTATTTATTATAATGTTTATTATGTTCTTGCAAAACATTAACAATTTATCCTATTACTTCATGGTAAAAATATTTCATAACAAAATAGAATATAACATTACGTATGTTTCCTTTTGAAGCTCTAGCTATATACTATTTTATTTAGAAGCATTTGTCTGTACATTTACCGTAATAGTCCCAAGAGTCGTGGCCTTGCTCGACTAACTTTCAAGGCATTGAGTCTAAAAGAGGATCTTATAGGATACGTGCCTGTAACAGAGATACGTGAATTGCATATATTAGAAAATCTTTATTCATATGAAAGTACTGTATAATATTTTATAGTATATCTAAATATATGTTATATACGTATTATATTTAACTAGTACAGACTGGTTTAGATATAATCTTTATAAAAAAACGTACAGAAGCTTAAATTCTTTGCGAGACGTGATCGGTTTGTGTTACAATAATCTTGATATGTCAGTGATAATACTGTAAACATAAGTTCTTCCTAAGCCTTATCATGTTTGCTGAGGCGACAAATAAGATATCCTATTTTACTATAGTTTACGTAGAATCTATTCATCTAGTACATTGTTGAAATGAAATTCACTTAATAATAGTCAAATTTATGTCAAAGCACATCACTATTGGGTTAAGAGAGAGAGAGAGAGAGAGAGAGAATTTCCATACGGACATATGTATATCATTAAAATTATATAAAACAAATTTCAGTAAATAAAAAAAGAATAGAATACTATTCTTTTTTTATTCAATTGAGAACAATAAGCATCATACTCTAAAATTTTACTATATTTGATTGTTTAAATAATTTTCATAAAATCAAAATTTTTCTAATATTTTTTTTTATGTCTTCATAACATAGAATGTAGCTACTTCTGATTTTATTTATGAAGTCGAAAACTTTAAATATTTCACACCTAACAAAGCTACCTGAGTTTCACACGTAAGGTAATCCCTGCATAATTCATGTCTCTGTAAGAGTGTTTCGCATCTTGGAAAATTTCGCTGCGAATTAGGGAATTTTGGAGTTCTTGAAACTAATATAATATTAAATACTTCAATTACTGATAAGTTTCTTTACATATAATAAAAACTATAAACAATTAGCATAAGAATGAGAAATCGATAGGCATTCTCTATTAATGGTCAGTGAAGCAATTAACACGCAATGCAATGTGTTCTTACCTACTACAAAGTATAACGATAATAACAGGGTATTTGCTTAAGATAAAACATTATACGACGGTGTTACGGTGTTGCGGCGTTGTGGTCCGCCATTCAACACGAAATGTCTCACCACTAGGTTTCTTCTGTGCGGGATACAGCGTTAAGCTAAAAAAATAGAAAAAAATGGAAACATAAAATAACTCTTAAAGATGTTGCTTTCAAAACCAGGTTAATTATTATATTTACATATTTATATAACTTCAATTGATTACTATAGCATTTGTAAACAATTAGTTTCTTATTAACTCATATAGCGAACGGGAAAACACTATTTGTATGTAGAATTCAATTTATGTAAGTAATATTTTAACTTGTTATTGAGTAATGTGGAAAAAGTATGTTTTATTTATAAACTTACTCCATATAATAATTATTTCTTTGTATAGATAATTCTCATTAATCCATACCTATATTATAAATTCGAAAGTAACTCTGTCTGTCTGTCTGTCTGTCTGTCTTTTCCGCAATCAGGGCCAAACCGCTAATTTAATTGTGATAAAATACTCATATAGAGATACTTGAGGGTCCCGGGATGAACATAGGATACTTTTTTTTTCTCATATTTGTAATATTTTCGTTATATACCAATATATTAAAATAATTAATTTGACAAGGAATTTATTCCGCCATGTTAATAACAATCGTCGCTACGCGTTGCTAAGCAACGGCTTGCAAAGTTTGCTGTTTTAAGAAAACGTCACCCACAGTGAGTTTGCTTAATGCATACATGGTGCGCGCCGATATAGATTTATACAAATCTCTTTATACAAATCATTAACAAAAATTAGATGATTTTTGTAATTTGATATTCATCCTTATGAAAATAAATATAATAGTCACTTTTAGCATTTCATCTAGATGGAAATTATAGTTTACTGTATAACATTCTAATAAATAATTAAGATGTGACTGATTCCAAATGACCTAGCCTTCGGGCGGCATAATATGAGTATGACCGACGCGAACGGGCGGATGACTTTGATGATTTTGTAAATTTTTATAGATTTTCGAATTACTATTATTTTTTATGTAATTATTTGCTGCTTATAATTAATTTATCTCAGTTCGGTTATCTATACCGATGTTATACACTTAAAATATCGTAATTTTAATCATTTGAGATTTTATTTAATATTGTTCGCAAAAATTAATAATTATTTAATATAGAAAAATGTTTAGTACGCGCGCACAGCAAACTTTAGGTTTTTTTTCTAATATTAAGAATTTCCTTTAGTTACTTTTACTTCTTTTGTTTGTTCATTTCGGTTACTCAGATATTTTTATTATTTTTTAACTTATTTTAATGATTTAGGCTTATATTTTCGCGGGCGTAGCCGCGTCCGGGCCCACTAGTTCTATAATATTTCTTATGTTATTAAAACACTACACAGGCAGAGGTCGTAGCGCAGGGGCAGAAGCGTGTAACTGTAAACGCGAGAGGTTATGGGTTCGATTCGATGAAATATTTAATATTTTCTTCGATTGCTCCAAAATTCCGTAGAAATGGAGAATGGAGTGTCTTAACGCTAAATTCCCTGTATAGAATACGCTAAAGCTAAAAAAACTTTATAACTTTTCATAATATCGCTAACAACTTATACGTCAAATTAGAAATTAGTGCTTGCAATCTTTGTACGCATATCTAATCTATTTTAAAGATTAAAGTGCCAAAAGTATTAAATATATTTTAGTATCAGAATGATCTAAAAACGAGACATTTGCGTCACACATTCTTTATTATAATATAAAGAATTTCCTGTAATAGAAGTAGATGATGTTTCATATTTAAATGATAATTAAATAAATCATTTCTTAATGTACGTTATAAATACTTATATTAATTATAATATCAATTTTATATTAAAACTAAGCAAGACTACGCCCGCGCTTACTACACAATTATTATTTTTTTAAATCTATACATTTGATAGCTAAAATTTCAGCCAATTTAATAAAATATTTATTTTGTAGTAATCATACCTCATACCATTCTTTATATTGATATAATTTTTTTACTTAAGAACTGATTGAAATAGAAGAAACACTAAATATTAAGAAAAATTCGGGAAAACTGTATTTTAATCGGTTAAGCTGTTTGTTTATGAGATTAGCGCGAACAAACAAACAGATAAAAAAAAAATCATTGTTTTGAACTCTATTACATTTATAAATGAACCCAATAGTCAATATCGATACGTTACCACGGATATCGAATACGTTTCTAAAACTAAATTTGTTAATCATTCAAGATTTTAATTTAAGAAAATCTATTTGTGAAGTTTATAATGAAATTATAGATATATAAGAAGATTCGAAGTGCGTCACATACGACGTGTTTACATTGTATGTTTTATGGTAAGCGATTATCTTCTGGCATCGGGCGAGGACGGGCGAGGACGGGCGAGGACGGGTGACGGGCGGTGACGGCGCGGTAGTAAACATGCACCAAGTTCATGGGACACGGCTACCCGCGCCCACTGACTTTCCACGCTTCTATTAAACAACCCCCGCACTTTTCCAACGATTGCGTCAATAGTCGGATAGAGCACGCGATATTTGCGTCTGAGCGTCTATTAATAGCATCGCCTGGCGAAAATTTTACGAGTCATCGATTTTATTTTAGAAGAAATGAAATCTATCTATATCTATATCTGTACTAATATAATAAAGCGGAAGAGTTTGTTTGTTTGTTTGTTTGTTTGTTTGAACGCTAAGATCTCTGGATCTACTGGTCCGATTTACTATGTTTTTGTTTTGTATGAAAGCTGCATTCTTCAGAAGTATAGGCTATATAATATTACATTACACATATGTACTAATAAATTATAATACTTTCTAATTTGACAAGCAATTTATTCTGCCATGTTAATAACAACCGTCGTTGCTAAGCACCGGTTTGCAAAGTTTCTTTGTTGTTTTAAGAAAACGTCACCCAAAATGAACTTATATTTTGATATTCATCCTTATAAAAATAAATATATTATATAATATTTAATAAATATTCTTATAGTTCAAGCAGGCGTAGCCGCGTCCGGGTCCACTAGTAAGTAAATAAAATAGTATTAAATAAGTGTTTGGTTTTGTTTTCGCGCAGTGCACGACGGACGTGCTGTCTATTTCGAATAACTGTATGACGGCTTTGGAATACTTATTTATAATCAAATTCGTCACTTCAATGGATTTGGAGCTAAGTAAAGAGCGATCGTTTCGGATGAAATATTTATATAAGATTATTTTTGGTATATATTATTATTTTATTTGGGGATTTATTTATTCGTCGACGAGCGTCATTTCTCATCCTCATCCTCTTTCAGCATGTGAAAGCCATTACCAATATTTTAGTCGGAATGACGCATTTGAATGTTTTCATAAAATGAGACAAATATTAAATGTTTTTTCCACAAATACACGTGGTTGTTGCTTACGACGCTAGAGAATGTTTTGAAATAGTCATGCAATATTGAAAAGTTGAAGAAAATTTCAAAGATAATTTTCACTTTTTTTCTCTCTCAGTTACACACTGTATCTCTCATGTAGCAGGGTAGGCAAAGGGAGCCTAGCGTTAAAAATTCCGTTCCTCACTTTTCGCCGAATTCTACAGGCTGTTGATTGACAGAACTCAAGATTTAATTTCCTCGAGCGGGAATCGATCTCACAACCACCTCTACCTCTGCACCACGACTAGTCTCTCTTTTCTTCTGTAATCTTATTTTAATATACTTTATACTACACGAGACGTTAAAGGTAGAAATGACGAGAATATTTTATGCAATTATGTACTCAACGTAGTAGGTTGAGCGTTTCACAAATATTTGTATTATCTATATCTTGACGTTTTTAATGATATTTTATCTATTGTAATGTAAACGTAAATCCCACAGAACACAAATCTTGTAATATAAATTGTTTGACAGTTTAGTAGCGACTTATCAATTTAAGTTAAGTTTTTTATTATTTTCGCAAATAAAAAAAAATGCAGATGCAGAGGAAGAAAATGTGGATTTTTTTTTATTTGCGAAAATAATAAAAAACTTAACACAAATCTTGTAATATAAATTGTTTGACAGTTTAGTAGCGACTTATCAATTTAAGTTAAGTTTTTTATTATTTTCGCAAATAAAAAAAAATGCAGATGCAGAGAAAGAAAATGTGGATTTTATTTTCTTTTATTATTTTTTTTTAACTTTACGGTCTAGACAAGGAGATATTAGCAAGAAGAAGGCAATTGTCCACTCTTATCTTCCGCATGTATAATAACTACCATCGCGTGTATTAGATGACATTAATTAGACACGTTCCAATTACTCTTAGACAGCATCTTTGATGCGAGTTTGTCACAATTTTACGGTCAAATTGTTATTTAAAATTTACTACTGCAGTTAACAGTAATTTCTTAAGGTAACTAGTATTACCCCTAAAATTTAAATAAAAAACCTTTTTTCTTTTTGTTTCCTTTATTCTCTTAAATTATTATAATAGAAGTATACATATACTCGTATTTGCCTACTAATTTTATAAATAAAAAAAAATGTTCGGATGAACGCGTTAATCTCAGGAAGACTGGTACGAATCGCGAACTTCTTAATATGTTAGATAGTTTATTTATAGAGTACGAGGGTGAAGTCACAGGAAAAACCTAGTATAAATATAAAATAAAACATTAAGAACTGAACAGAATCTAATACTATATTCTAGTCTTCTTATATTTGATATATTTGCGTACTATAATATGATTCACATACATTTTCCCCTTTTTTAACACTACGCCAGCAACGTCGATTTTCCTATTAGCTATTAGCGTATAATTTATTAGTAGCGCGCGTTTTTTACGCAAATTGTACATATATGATATATGTTAGTATGAATTTTGCAAGTCCATGTTAATATTTGGCTTAAACATTACAATGAAATTGGCAATCATAAATTGCAAAAATTGTAGCGTATATTTAAATGTTTTTGTCAACCAAATATCTTGCCAACTACATTTATTACATTTTTTACATGGACAAGAGTTTTTTTAAACTAATATACGGGTAAATGGTTCGATATATATGTAGATATATTATCTGTGAATTATTAGACCATGAATATTAAGATGCCTAGTTTTAAAGATTTAATGAATTAGATTTCGAAAGCCTTGTGGACATTAGGCGTTTACGTAATATGTTATTTTTGTATTATTATTTTTTTCAATTTTAGAAAGGTAATATTAAATTTAATATTTAATAGTCCTGTACTTGAACTCTTGAAATTTCGCAAAAGTGACGTTTGAATAATATAAGGCTAATATGATTTCAGTGTAAACGCGAGCCATTTTCACGGTTCGACGGCTCTGATACAATGCCAAGGCGTCATTTCCGTCATAGCGTCCCCTGACCTTTTCAATGGGGTTAAATCTACCTTTGTATGACGTCAGTAGAGTTTCGTTTTTGTCTGTAAATGGCTGGAGCGTGATGTTAAAATTAGTTTAATCTAGTTTAAATCTAACTGTAGATAACTATGAAATATATTTACCAAGATTGTTATTACTATTTTAATATACATTTATGTTATTTCAAGTTATATTTTTAGATAGGTATTATTATTTTATTAAGATTTATTATTTATTAAATGAAATAGTTACTAAACCCTTAACTGATAACGTATTTTTATGATTATTTCAGATTGTGAATCTTTAATCCGCAAAATGCTTGTTCTGGAACCAATGAAAAGGTATACCATAGATCAAATAAAGAAACATCGATGGATGTCAGTGGAGCCCTACACAGCGCCTACAATCACTGCCGATCCTATGCGGAGTCCTGCGCATGTGACCCACCATACTCAAGAACCGAACGAGCAAGTCCTCAGACTGATGCAAAGTTTAGGAATAGATCCTGTTAAAACTAAAGAAGTGAGTGCGTTTTCGATTATCAGGGCAGTGGTGTTATTTTTTTTGAAATATTTATTCTTTAATGTGCACTTATTACACTTTATATTTGTAAATACAAAAAAGCAAGACCCCTAAAACCCCTAAAGCAGGTACTATTTTGATATTATATTACCTATTTCTCATATCTTATCATGGTGTATGGTAACATTATGACTTACCTTCTTTCAATTCAGATTTCAATTCACAACAATCGTTGAAGTTCTAATATATTATTACGTATGACATTTTAAGATACATAAAGTAGAGTAAACTAGCATCCAATCTCGACTAGTATTGACACAGTAGAATAGAATAGTTCAAACAGTTATGAGCTGTTCGTTGTCTGTTAGTCAATCAATTAGCAACTTCGCTTGCGCAGACGTGGAATTTTAAAATATGGATGTTTTTAGTGTCACGCTTACTCTACATGATAAGGATACATCTCCACAGGCATTGTAGGCAGAGGGAACCTGGGAACCTAGTCTTAAGACATTTGTGTTTTCCACTTTTCGCTTAATTCACGAGGCGTTACGTGTTGAGTGGCGAAACACAACGCTTCGCTTTGCCTCGTCACCAGAGCGAGAAGGGATCCAACATACAACCGTAACTTTGCAGTCACTCTCTTACCCCCATGACCCCCATGATGGCCACAAGGGCCTCTACAACGAAACACCCACAACTCAAAAGTAGAAGTATAGCTAAATGTAGTAGTAGTAGTAGCCAAGCTCCGTCGGGAGTGTGACACACTGTGTTTCATCACAGAGTCTTCGCTCGAACAGTTACGACCACCACGCGGCCATCTACCTGCTGCTGCTGGAGCGGCTGCGCGCGCGCGCCGAGACGCGCCGGCCCTCGCGCAGGGAACATGATAGGCGGGAACATAACAGGTCAGTTGGAGTTCTAGTTTTCTTTTCAGCTTCGTGCTTTATCTTGCTTATAGGAGGGTAGCCGGTAGAGAGAACTTAGTGTTAAGAATAACGTTCTCCACGTTACGATTGAGTTCGAGATATATTGAGTGATAGAACTCAACATCGCATTTTGTTTTACCTGAACGGGGAAATAAGTATAATTAATTTCCACGAGTAGGCATCGAACTCACAATCATCGCTCTAATAATCGGAAATGATACGTAAAATTGTCATATTTTGCCAGATATTGCCAATAGACATATTCTTATAATATCGAATACTTTGAGAATTTAAATTAACTTGAATATACTTATAAGTTTTAATAGGTAGATTGTAATTTCTTAAAGCATTTTATTGCTTATCTTAGCTCAGTTAGGACTTTATTACATAAATAGGTCAAACCGACCTACAAAAATCTAGAATGCCGCTATTTTATAGATATAAAAAATAGTTATATAAAATATTTCATTCGTTATTGTTACAATTGATTGTCATATGAAATGAAGACTTTTGTATAAGATAATGTTTGTTCTTACATCACAGTCTTCATACATTTGATGGACTCATTAATTTTTTAAACGGAAATTGCTAAAGTATAAATTTACTGGTCCATTCTCTTTTTACGATCTAATGAGGTACTGTAATTTACTTGGCGAAGGTTAACATAACGTTTGAGTCTTTTAAAAGTATATTAAATTAATTTAAATTCAGAACGTGAACATTAATTAGTAAAATTTAAGAATTTAGTTGATCTTTGAATTTAGTCTTAGTCGATCTTTATGGGCACGCGGTCCATACTTTTTTTAACCTTTTCTTCATTATTAATTACATATGAATATTATTGTCTGATATTAGACTAGAATTAAAAAGTCTCGAATTCGAATATATGGTTAATAATAATAGAAATATAAAGGTTCTATAACATTTAATACACTTATATAATCCTAAATATTCTGATATTAAGATCGAGAAAATGAAAGTATTAAATAATTGATCTTTAATTAATTAAAAATTATTAGCTTTAGATTAAATAATGACATTACTAAATAATTCCAGATTGCTTCACACGGGAGAGCGCGATTTCAACAGATCAGTGCCCACTGCCTCCGACTCGTCGTCAGCGGAAACGCAGAGGCTACTCTCCCTCGCCGGCGTCAATATGACCGAACAGAGGCTTCTGCAACGAAGTACTGATTCGGAAACGCACCGGAGCTTTCTAGTCGCTAATATTGATAAACATGATGATTCCAAGCTACTGTCGATGAGGAATGTCGATCAGAGACCCGAGAGGCTCACAACTTATGAACAACAGCAGAACATATTGAAGCAATCGAGTGAGGACTGTCGAAGGTTGCTCCAGCAATCTACCACTG
Organism: Heliconius melpomene melpomene; assembly: GCA_000313835.2. Classification (NCBI taxonomy): domain Eukaryota; kingdom Metazoa; phylum Arthropoda; class Insecta; order Lepidoptera; family Nymphalidae; genus Heliconius; species Heliconius melpomene. The sequence goes on along the minus strand of HE672008.1, from coordinate 101,088 downwards.
TCGGTCCAGAGCCACAAAATAAGACAGATACAAGGCTTTTAACTTCGTCTAGTTTTGATTCGAAATGTGCTATCGAAGGCGGCCGGTCCACTTTGACGACTGAACAAAACGCCATAGCGACTTTTCTTCAAAATTCAGCGTCTGCAACTAATTTTAATGCGGAAACTATTAAGTTACCGAGTTCTACGACGTTTACTATGTGTTCCGAAGCCGCTAAACTTATGAATACTTTACAACAGTCGCCACTGCCCTTGAAGGGCACAGTTAACCTTAGTACTAGTCCGATACCGAGCCAGTTCACCGATACTAAGTTGACCAGCGTTTTGGAACAACCGAAAGCCCTAGAATCTAGTCGGCTAGTCGCGCAAGCACAGCAACAGGAAAGGTTGCAAACAAGTACACCTCCTTTTAAAGAATATATGAATATTCCAAGTTACTCATACTTGCAAAATACTGGTATACAACCGGTTTCCTCCGAAGCAAACTATTCTAACTCGGCTACTGGTGATTTATTTCCTAATACCTTATACAGGCCCGACAGTAAATTTTCCTTAAATAGATATACAACAGGCCAGACGTATAATCAAGTATTACCAACGAGCTCTGAGCCGACAAAATTTCAACAACAATATTCCTCGTCAACCGACGAAGGCTGTGAGACCGATATGGAGGAAACTAACGCGAGTGGGGTTCAAAATCGATTAAGTTCTTACGCGAGTTCTAGTTCCAGTAGCGGAGTGGTCACTTTTTTTAACAATAAAAGCCTCAGCCAAAACTTAAGTTGCGATTCATCACAGAGCAACTTCTCGACTTTCGAAAGCATCGATTACCAGCTTTCCGATTGCTCGAGTGAACTGGCTAGTAGCTTGCCAAGCTGCACGTCTAATGAAGACAAGCTTGCATATGAGAACTCTTCCCTTGTGAATACTAGTCCTATGCATCCTTGTGTGTATATATCCTCGTATAACAATAAAACAGCCGGTACAGGATTTATTGCAAGGCACAATCCTATTAATTATCAATCGGCAAACAAAAACTGCACTCGCGCTATAACACGAAGTCCTGTGGATTTTAGAGAAGGAAGACGAGCGAGCGACGGGCTGGTCGCCCAACAAGTTGCACAATCAAATGACACACAAAAAACCACTCTCGCCTTCAATAGTCAGAGGTTAAACGAAAATTGTAAGGCAAAAGGGGTTTTAGAACTTCACCTAGTTCAAAAGGAAGCGCAGAAGCTCAAAACACAATACCAATCCTCGCTCCCCGCTGAGGAAATGACACAAAGACAGATACAACACAACCAATTCGCGGCTAACTTCACTCCTCATTACTTAGATTCGAAGAATCCCACTAAAAGGATAAGTTTACCGGAGACGTTTAATTATTCGAGCACGTCGCCACCCATGCCCGCAAGTCCTAAAATTACACTGCAAGATAATTCGGAATTATGTCACTCGTCGTTGTCTCAAGTAAAGCCTCCCCTCCAGCAACAGTTAATGCAGCACAGGCTCTTTCAACAAAAACGACAACTTTTACAAAAACAAATGACTCCACCTAATTTACACGAAATGAGCGCCCTTCACAATTTACAAGTCGGTCTAAGTAGACGCCAAATGTTAAGACAACAAAGCTATAAAATAGCGCAACAACAACAAATTCTACCACCGTTGCCGTTGACCGAATCGGAAAATAGAGATTTGTTGGCATTCCAAGCTATTGTCGAGGATCCTAATCGAGTTAAGTCAAAAGATGATGAAGAATCCAAGTTTTATCAGGGCTCAGTGGATATTATACACAAGGAGAGACTGGGGAATGAGAACTGGTCGAATTTGCCGTCTAGTTTGCAAAGCGCTTGTCAGATATCGGAGATACTATTCCAGCCGCAGACCTGCTACCAGGTATTCCAACAGATCAACTAGTACACGTAGATTTATATTAGTTGAAATTTTGTCAAAAGTTAATTTATGAGAGTCCATCGTAGGTTAAATTCCCAATCGGGACAATGAAGTCTCTTAACATTAGGTTCCCTCAGCATATCTTGCTATGTGCTACAAAATAACGATGTTTTTTGTGTCGATTATTACTCAATAATTTCACTTTTAACGCTTCTAATTCCAAATAACTAAAACATTTCCAAATCAAATTTCAGAATACGGATCGCGAAAAATATACACGTACACGTATTTAGATGCACGAAACACATTCGTACACTATTGGTATTCTAAAATTATATTTGGCAATACATTGGTTATATAGAACGTAAATAGTGAAATTATCGAGTAATAATTGACATAGACACCATTACATTTAGAAATTACTTCAAATGAATTTAATGACTTTTCCCCCTTCCCCGTCTTTGTCACAGCTGGTAAAATTTGTATACTTACTGTGACGTTTGCATTTAGAAAATATTAAATTGACACACATTATAATATTTTGAAAACGAATGTTACGAGATTTAGGACCCCTCCCCATCCAAGACACGTCTTCGATTCCCCCTACCGTCCTTAACGTATGACGTATTACATAGATGGCCTCGAAATTCTTGGCTTCTTTTGACAAAATTTTAAGGTTTGATATATTACATGTATGTTTGTGTACTTTACGAAAAGATGTGTTCGGAGCATAATGACTAATGTATAACAATTCATTAGTCAGCAGCTAGGACAATGGTCTCATAGTAGTCATATTTTATTAGTTAGTTTGAATAAGATTTATTCACCAAAGGCATGGAATCTAGAATGCATGACAATAACTAGTGCTTTAAAAATAAAAAAAAAAATTAAATAGTCACGTGATCACCATAAAACTGCCGATATGATAATAAAAAAATTATACGCCACACGATATTGTCGATAGTAGTATCTATATATGAACCATTTTAGATATGTTTACATTTCGATATTAGAATTAGGGTTGCCAGTAGTAATATAATATTATACTATTTTTCAGGTTTGTTTAGATACTATATATTGTATACTATTCAATTATTATATAAAAATAGCAGCACATTTTTAAAATGCTAAACATTTTCTATTGCAACTCTTTCGGCATAGAGAAAGGATATTTACGGTTATAAATTAGAAAAATGGGCTTATATCTGTCTAATTAAAATGTGCTTTAATATTATATACATTTATTAACAGTGTATTATATTTTTAGAGCTTATGTTGGCAACCCTAATTAGAATTTTATTCACTATTTACAGAACATATTATACTCAATATACCAGAATGTTATATTCGCTCTTTCATATATAAATTCCGCTGTACATATATAATAAATAAATAAATAAGCTTGCCAAATATTGTATTATATTAATTGTATGAGGTATAATTATGATATAGCATTTTGTATTGTAATGCAAGCGTCTGTAAATGTTCCTACCTTCGTTCATAGCCCAAAGTACATATTTGATTAGTTATAAGTGACTATTTATTATTAATATCGTCAGTCGGTAAATTTCAATGTATAAGTCTGTTTAGAAAATTCTTATTATTTGCTAACTATAATATTACAATGTTTTATGTAAGATGTGATAGCTTTACTTAGTAGCAAGTTTTATTTAAAATACAAGTAAATGTAACATTTATAATAGTTTCTTGTTTTATTTTATCACCTTATTATTTGGCTTTTTTTTCGTAGATGACACGAATGCATGAGTATTGCAAAGTTAGTGATATAGTAATGTATAATTTAAAGAAAATATTATTTAAATATAGCATGAATAGAGGCATGCATTTGAAATTAAAAAAGAATTTAACTTAATTTAAATGTAGCAGGATTCGTACCTGTATTGCTTGGACACTATATAATCACTCTAGCCAACTAAGTTATATATCGAACTTTTGTTATAACTTTTATTGTCATAAGTAAGTTTGATTTTATAAATCTACGGGACGATTAATTCAGAAACAATTAGTTAAAGTATTCTTCGTAAATTTTACCTCTACAATAACATAGTGTAAATGTATAGGAATGTCCTTAAAATTTTAATTGCTATTAAAAATTACTTGCGTACATTATTTTATTTACAAAATCTATTCATAGCTTAAAACCTAATTATAAATTTCAGCCCAATTGGCAGGGTCATAGCCTGCCTCCTACAGCCAACATGCTGCCTCTAAGCGAAAGCCCTATACTGGAATTAACTGAACAAATGGAATCTATATAATTTAATTGCAATAATTTAATTGCAACAAGGATGTTTTTAATTTAACGCAAATTCGATGTCACTAATAATTTTATTCAGGAGATTTTTTTCAGAAATTTGAAAAGATCTGAAAGAAATGAAAGTATAACTTATAATTTCGTTATTTTTAACAGTTATGCTCGTTTCGTTTTCAAGAAATGCTATAACGACGTAACATAAATTAAAATTGAAAGAACCAATTAATTATAAATTAATTTAAAAGGCGTTCATTTTCGATCCATTAGATTTAAATTTGCACATTCCAGGGTTAGGGTAACGGAGCTAGTGTGGATGAATGATGAATTTTCCGAGCAAATGATGCAAGAATGGGTTAGTTACGAGTAAGTAATCCTTAATATGTATTTGTTAATTAAATATTTATAGTGGTAAGCAATGCGACAATATGATGCTAGGTTAAATTGTTAATCCTGATTGAAATATTTTTATTGTAATCTATGAAATTGTAATAGTCATCTGTAAGGCAATTCTTGATAAAATGTGAAGAAAACCAAGAGTGTTCTTGTTCTTTTTTTATTTCGCTGGCGTTTATAAATGCACTTACAGCCAAATGTTAAATGTTGCAATAAAAAAAATGGCAACAATTACTAATTTGTAATAATTAACTACATGTGACTATTACGCATAGACGAGTCCCTGTACATAAACTACCTCTTAATAAATAATTTTCGTGAAACAAGACTGAATTCAGTGTCAATTCAGATCAGTGGCAACCCTACCATCCACGGGCGAACTAATAAGTTGGATTTAGTTATTCCATCAAATATTCCGTTATATTTGCGATATTGTATCTCGTAGCTGTGTGTATTTCCTTAGACTATAACCATTTTATCCCATTTTAGACACTTTAAAACGATTAGACATATCAATATGTATAGCAATAATAGATTTAATTTGCATTTATACTTGTTTATTTAGCAAAAAAATTGTAGATTGCCATATTGTTTACACGTTTCATATTTACGAAGAGAAATCTTATAATTACTGGAAATAAAAAGTAGTCATTGTAAAGCAGATTGTAAAAGTAATTGCGAGATTTTAATCTTATCAAATTATACGCGTGGAAGCAGTTCACAATATCACTTAATGATTTCACATAAGTTATACATAATATATATAGATATAATTCACGATAATATTATAACCATTAAAGGTTTATGAAGCTTTATTGAACAATAACAATAACTTACATACGTAAGAAAAAAAAACATTTTTGGTAGATTTCTAATAACTTATTTAGACGGACGTAGCATAGGTGTTTGGAAGCTTTTACACGATAGTTATATTGCCACTGTATTATATTCCGTCATTATTATAATGTAATAACTTCATGTTAAACGCATTTATTTTTAGGTATCTAGAATTGTAGAACATTTTATATAATTTGGTGAGAGCATTGTAGAGGATTGAAGGCATATCACACTCCGCTAGTACCGTTCGATCGTTTAATACGTCCAGCCTAGAGTTAGGTAACGTACGTTCTCCAAATTATATTTATATAATTTGGCCTCAGTATTTTAGATGGTGATGGAATTTGGAATATTAATATTTTTTTTATTATTAAAATTTGGCAGTTGAGTGTGATTTTCTGTAGTGAAACAACGTATAAGCTTGGGATTGTTAAATATGGATTTGGTCCGAACTATCATTTTTGTCAGTTTTCTCGAAAATTTACTTTTATAGAAGAATATCGTTCGCTTTTAAATTTTTATTATACGTAGAGGGTTAATTTTATTGAATGGATATCAACTACTGTAACATAAGGACATGAAAATACAAATACCAGACATAAATGAAGAGTAATAGCAAGAGGCGCAGATATAAAACAAAACACAAAATTAATCATTGTCATCGAATAGCGATAATTTAAATATTTTTTCTATATTCTTATATTTAAGCAAACAAACGTTCTTTTAATTTGGATTTCATTTTAAATATTAGGTACACTGGTTTATTTATTGCTTGTACGGACGATATTTTCTATGGAAGGAAAGAACAGTTGTAATACCTACACTTGTATATTTAAATTTTCGAAAGTACCTAGTTGCATCCAAATCTGTTTTTAGTGGTTTTTGTTAGTGCCGTTTCGGTTGTGATACTGCCATAAAAGATAATGATTGTTTATAACCTATAGAAAAAATCGAAATACAATACTTCAATACATAATTATATTCTTTTTAATATTTTTTCCCATACCTCTAAAATGAAAATAGAAATAATTGATAACGCCATATGGCAGGTGACGTCTATTTGAATTGAGTGCAATACTTGTGGGTTTTAAAATGGCACTGTGGCAAATTAATCCCGTCAGAATCCTTTTTAAGCTAGCCGTGATAGACTAAATCAGCTTAACCAATTTTCCTTTTACATAATATAACAAAATCTAATTGTAAATAAACAACAATTCTAAACAATAACCATTATCTAAGTTTAAATTTCAGTGTCCGTCATTGCTATCTATTGAAAGAAATATATTTTTATCATTATTATCATGCGAGTTATTTAAAGCCATCACAAGTCACTTTTTTTGTTGGAAGTGCGTGTTTATAAAAATGGCCGACAAAGTAACGGATTTAATTAAAAATATCGAACGTTTAACGTATTCATACGAAATAACACCGGGTGTAAATGAAGTTGAACTAGATAATTTACAATTTGAGCCGTTATTTTTCTCTATAACATGGCACTCGCACCAACATCAGTGTAAAAATTTAGAAACACCACCTTTAAGGTTAGCACATTATTTAAAAATCAAAAAGAAACATGTTTTACTGCATATTACTTGTACGAGTTTGAGAAAAGATTTTCTACATGATTTATTAATGGAACTGAAAGAATTAGACATCTGTAACTTATTTATTATAACTGGAGGTTAGTAAAATTTTCGTCACATTTTTTAAAAACTATTATATTAATTTATTAATTAATGAGGCCTTTGTTAACGTTTGTGAGAATATATTTTGCAGAAAACTTCATTCCCAGCGAATCGGACTTTAAGAATAGTACAGAATTAATAGCTTATATACGACATCGTTTTGGAAATTACTTTTGCATTGGTGCAGCTGGATTTCCTGGTGATGACGAAAAATTGTTACTTCTTAAAGAAAAAGTTGATGCAGGAGTTGACTTTTTAATAACGCAGGCATTTTTTGACGACAGTATTTACAAAATATTTACTGAGCAATGTAAAGCTATGAATATTCACATACCTATCATACCTGGTATTTTTCCGTTTGATTCCGCCAAGGAATTACAGGTAATTTTAAATTTATGTAAAATCCACTTTACATCAGATTTAACTGATTTAATACATTTCACACCAGGAAATGAAATTATTTCAAATTTAATTGAAAATCTTAAAGTTAACAATGACGTAAAACATTTCCATTTTTTTACTTTGAATAAATTTCAAAGAACAATAAAAATTATTAAACAGATAGATTGTTAATAATGCATATGCTATACGTTTAAAATATAACCGAGTAATAAAAATATACAATTTTCATTACAAATGTGGTTTTATTTCATAATTTCTTTTATTTATGTATAAAAATATTTTGTTAGCCTAGGCTTCATTTGAGTTCCGCCACCAAACACATCCTTTCTAGACATATTCACTAAATAAAATCAAGTAAATAAAAATAAATAGGTAATGATTTTAAGAAAATGAACGTATCATTAAATTTTACTTATACTTGAAAGAACAATATTGATAGTACGGATTTGCCTTATTTGAGTATAATTTATCTATACTAAACTGTCAAATCACATATGTCAATTTTCTTCTAAGAAAAAGAAGAGGTTATTTTTTGTTCGATTAAATTGTTCTTTTTATATTAAATTAACTGAATCGCAGTCTTATATAACAATTACTTTTCGGAAAGAAGTAAGTAGGTTTAGCATTCACATAGACTTTACACCGTTAAATAGCATATTATCACGTTTTATGTACAAGTCTCTCGTAACAACTTATCCATAAAATTAATTTGTGTATTAAATTATTAATAGTTAGTGTTGATATTGGTTAAAATTTACGTTTTAGGTGCAAATTAGTCTGAAAGATGTCATTTCCTGACAAACAACAACGAAAGATATGTTGGGATGCTAGAGACAAGTACTGGGAGTGTCTAGACAGTAACAGTATAAAAGAAAGTACTGAAAGATCGAAAGCTTGTGTTGAGTTTAGGAGAATATTTGAAAAATCATGTCCACCTAAATGGGTCACACACTTTGATAGAAAACGAGATTATAATGTATTTAAGGAAAAAATGCAAAAAGAAGGTTTTGAACCAATTAAAGACCGTGATTAATTATTTAAGTAATTAATTTATCATTTATGTTCCATTGTAAATATAGTTTATTTAGTAAAATTGATTGTTTAAATATTGGCTTTTATTTTACTGTTATCATGAATCTTTGTTTAAAACAAAAACCAATCTGCATGTTTTAAGGTACTTTTACTGTAGTATTTTTTTAAATAATTGTTTTACTTTAATACATTAAATAAATAAAAATATATTTGTCAACAGGAGTAGCATGGAACCTTTGGAATCTGTTCTACATATCCTTAATCTGTCCACACATGAAATTACTACAGAAAAAATCCAGGTGCATTTATAATTCTTTACAATAAATCTAATCAATAATGTTATCTTAACATAAAAATATATTTTTAGAAAACAGAAATATTAAATGTAGTAGAACTCATTCACAAGCCTCTTAGTAATTGTCTTCCACTATCCCTTTGGATGGTTTTCAGCAGTTTAAGTTCAGTTATCCATAAACTTTTATAAACAATTTCTAAAAGAAATGTTTTGAGTTATTTTTATATATATTTTTTTTTTTTTAATTTACAGGAAGTACTTTCAACGGCGAGGAAAATAAATGTAGCTGACAACTGTGATCACTATATTAACACAATATTGGATAAAATTTGGTTGCATTTAAAAACACAACTCATTGAATTTGACGATCAGTTGTTAATGTCCATATGTCTTTACTCATTTTTAAACCATACGAAAAATCAAGAACTTCACTTGAGTGAAATCGACAAAGTTATTAAAAATGACATAGGATTAAAAACTAATAATATTGAGAAGGGGCAAACTCTCTATTTATCTGTCTCGTTAAGCTATGGAATGTTTCAATCGTCTTATCTACTACAAAATAAATTGTTGCATAATAAACAAGATGAATCATTGCGCAATGTGTTAGATGCTATATATTCACTAACATCAAAAATGGCTTATGAGTACTCTCAACATACTTTTATTATATTTAAAATTATGTCTTCATTTAAAAAAGTTATAGGAACACCATTCCAAAAAAGTTTATTCAATAGATGCTATCAAATAAAAATGTTGAATTTAATTAATCACAATTGGGAAAACCCCATTACGGGAGTTAGAAGTTTAAATAGAATTTTATTTCAAGCTTTAATATCAGTATTAGACTCTGATATATATGCAGCAGTTTTATATGAAATAAACTGTTTCTATTGGAATAAGGCAAAGTTTTTAATGCTTGCTGAAATAATTGAACACTATAATGGAAATATTGAAGAAATAATAACAAAATATAACTGGGTGGAAGGTCTTGTTTACAGTTTATTTAAACCTGGACTTGTGTCAGCTGGAACTGACATGTATAATTCCATTTTAAAGAAAATGTCTTCAGAAAAAATTTGGACATTTATATTTTTGTCTAAAATAATGGAAATACTTAGTGGAACATCATTTAAAGCCATTGAAAATTTTAATAATTATTGGTGTTTGAACACTTTAAAGAAGTTTCCTGCTTTAATTAATATTTTTACAAATGAGTTAAATATAATGGATGATTCACAATATAAATTATACAGTATTTTATGCATAATGAAACAAGGCAACAAACTTGGCTTAATTGAAAGAACTTGGAATATCCCTATAAAAGATGATAAGGTTGTTCCACTTAGCATTGAACATTGTAATATGTCTATTAGAATGTTAGCATTCGAAATAATTTGCATTTCTCAAGGCAAATATATTCCAACAGAAATTGAGTATCAACAAGTGTTAAATTTTTTGCATAACAATGTCAATTCTGATTGTACAGTATTAAGAATATCTATGATAAATAGTTTAAATTTCTTTCTAAATAAGCTGCACAATTTATATCTTAATAACATAAAAGCTGAAAATGTGTATGATATACATAATTTACAGAATTTTTGCGTTAAATTACAACAATTTGTTGTTGAGTCTCTAGATTTTGACGGCAACTATCAAAGGAAAACAACAACAATTAAAATAGTTCACACTATTTTAAAATGTTTCAATGAAAGTTCTAAAAAGAAACAGAAGGAGGAAAACAAAAGTTTATTAACATTTTTAAGACAAAACAAATGTTGGAAATTGGACTCTAACAAGTTCATGTTAAAGCTTATCAGTTTGCTCAAAGATCCTGCAAATGATGTGCAACAAGGTGTACTAGAAGTCTTATCACAATATTACTTAAAGGAATTAAGTGATACTATAATAATTAATCAATTAATTGAAGAAGGCTTCAAATGTATTAGGAGTAAATATTTTTATGAAATCAGTTGTGGCCATAATATATTTCAGCTTATTATACATATAATATTTACGCATAATACTAATTGTCAATTTAAAAAGGCGGAAGATATATTTGAGTTTGCTTATGGAGAAGTAACAAACGAATATAACAATCAAAATGGCATTGTACAATCAATTGAAAATGGAAAACAGTTGCATTCCTTTTTGAGATTAATATCAATACTTTTTGCGGCATTTATTAAAAAATCATACAAATTTAATATCCATAGAGAAAATATTTTAAAATTGCTTGATATATTAGAACAATTATCTAAACAATTTGTGTGTGAAGATGAATCACAGACAAGTTCAGATTTCTCTAAAATGAATTTAATGGTGGAATCTTTAATAAAATCTTCTGGATTAATGAGTCATACAGAAGATGAAACCAAAATTTCGGGATTACATCAAATAGTTTTGAATTCTTTGTGGCTTAATGTTAAGGTATAAAATATGTGAACTTTACATTTTTAGATCTTTACAATATAGGTGATATTTTTAATGATTCTGATATATTTTTTAGAGGCATTTTAGAGACATTCAGTCCTTGATGGTGTAATTCAACGCCACATTTTGTCTTGTTACCAGAGTGAGAAAATAAAGTAATCTCCGAGTGGGAATCGAACCACGTTTCCTGACAAATGCTAATTCAAATGAAAAACATAATTGAATATAATATAATTTATTATTTTTAATCAAGTATACAGTGAATATTGTATATTATAAATAAAATAAAATAAGATATTTATTGTTTTATGCAGGCATCGTGTGAGTTAGCAGAAATATTGATTCAAAGCTATGAAAATGACACAGAAATCTGTGGAAAATGTTTGGACATTATATGCGATGTTCTAGAAACATCCAGACATAAAGGTGCAATAGAAGCTGCAGGATATACACTTGGTAATATATTTTATATATATTTTTGAACAATAAATTGAGGCCAGTCGTGGCGTAGGGTCGCAAGCGTGTGACTGTAAACGAGACAGGTTATGGTTTTAACATAAATAATATAATATGACTCTCACACAAGTAAATTAAATATTTAATTATTTTATTTCTTTACTCTGGTATCGAGGCAAAGCGCGGTGTAATGTTGACTTCTGCTACTTAACATGGCAGAATTCGGTGAGAAGTGGAGTGTCTTAACACCAGGTTCTGTCTATATACCCTGCATCACGCGTTATATAGCGTGAAGCTAAATAAATTAAAATAGCATCAATTTAAAAATTTTGTATATCATTTCAGGACAAGGAATTTACTATTTAACCTCATTAAATGAATCCGAAACTTCTAAATTGCCATTTACATTGCTTCAAAAGAAGCTAAATGACTTGTTGTTTGAAACATCTAAAATGTCTTCCGTTACAAGAAGAGGTGCTGGTCTCTCAATAATGGTTCATAGAATAGTTAGTAACGATAATAAGAAAGGAAAAGTAAGTGAATAATAATTATCAATTAACATAAAAAATGCTGCCTTCTTTTTTAGCAAAATGTACCTATGTTATTTAAAGTATATGTCTATACTTATAATAAAATCATAACTGATCGGAATGTATCTATTTGGTATATTACTCATACTAAAATAATTATTAATTTTCTCTTAAATACCCTTAAAGTAAAGTTTTGCAAGAAAACAGTAATATAAAATTTTTAAATTCGCTAGCGCTGCGATCACATGACTAATTTTGGTTCACAATTTCATGTACATTGTACAATTTCATGTACATTGTAATTTCAACATTTACAAAAACAGACAAAGTAATAACTGTGATAATATTTATAATTGATGTTTAATGAATTCAGTTATAATTTTTTATAGTCCCATAGAAAAAACCATATATAGTTTCTATTTTTAGCTGTAAATCATTTAAAAATTAATATCCATTATGTATTATTGTCATTGTAATATGGAAACAAAGCAACTTCCTATTACAAAAACTGATTATATACAATTAAATATATAACAATTAACCTTGTCTCATAATAACAGTATCAGTGTGTATTAAAAAGATAAGTTTTTATATATTTGAGAACAATCAAAATAATGCAATTTTTTAAATATATTGCAGCCACTTTTTCACTATTTTATGAAAACTTTACTGAAGACATGTAATAATACTGAAGATTCTTTAAAAAACGACAGCACTTCAATAATTGATGACGAAAAAGATCTACCAAAGGCCATTTACATACATTTCTTGACAAGAATCGTAACGGATAGCAGTCTAGCATCTGATTGTATGTATTACTCGGCAGAGTTGGCGGCACTTGCATTTGATAATTTAACTGATTCCCATTGGCAAATAAGGTATTTTAAATACTCATTTTCTTAGCTTCTACATTAATATAGAAGAATAAGAAGAAATAGTGTAAATTTAAATAATTGTAAAAAAAATTAAATTTCAGGAATGCATCCCTCCAGCTCTATGGTGCATTGATACCAAAACTGATAGGTCAAAAAAAAGCATCTGGGACAGACGACGAGACCATAGCTACGGTAGCCTGTGACGAATTTAGGACTCATTCGCCAATACTATGGGAATATATTATAATACAAATTCAAAACCAAAATCAAACTGATTTAATCCAGGCTCATTCCAATTTGGTCCCTATATTAAATGTACTATCAAGTATTGCAAGGCGATATAACTTTCTATATGATTTGTCAAACCATGAAAAATGTGATTTAAGCTTATTACCCAGCTTGTTCAATTTGTTAGGGTCTCCAATTTACACTGTACGGAGGTTAACTTCACAGTGTATAACAAATATTTATACATTTAATACTATATATGAAGCTATAATAAATAATGAAAATGCGTCCGAAAATTTTGTACATGGTGTTCTCTTATTACTTTCTAGTTGTAAAATACATTACAAGTCAAATAATGAGCAGTTAAATCAGCTTATTGAAAAGTATAACAAAATTATTGGTAATCATTCTTATATTTGCAAATGGACTTTAGAAAAATTTAATACAAATTTAAAAATAAACTGTGAAGAAATCATTACACTTGATATAATAAAAAATCTCATAATTGAACAAAAAAATTATAGATATGCCCCAGGAGTATCTATGTGGGTAAATGTAAGAATTCAAAGGTATTTAAAAAATATGGAGTGGAATATGTTGCCAGAGGCATTAAAAATACTTAGTGTTTCAGAAGATTTTGAAAACTATTGCAAGACATGTATTGATAGAATTCAAATTAGTACAAAAATATATGAAAAAGAATTAATAGCGATATCAAATGTGTTAATGTCAGATATAATTACAAAATCTTGTATAATATGGAAATTACTATATAACATTTCAATTAAAGTTGTCTTAAGTGGTTTTAAAGAGGACAATTTACTTCATTATATGAATAAACCAACATATAAATTTCGATATATACTTCCATTTGCAGCAAGAATCCTAGCTAAACAAGGAAACAGTAATATTCTAATACAACTTTCAAAATGTATATATTTATTAAGTAATCCAGCATACAATGATGTTGACATGAGATATATAGCTAGTTTGTCCAATAATGAACTTGTGAATAATTTTGCAACTTTAGCAGATAATATAAAAAGCAATATATTAAAAACTGCCATAATTCTTTTACAAGATGAAGATGATGATATACGAAATTTAAATGTAATTGTTTACAAAAAAATCAGTAAAAGTGATAGTCTTAAACATCCTTTTATCTGTTTAAGTGAAATATTAAGAAAAGATTTTTTGAGTATTGTTTTGCAGAACCCTGAACTACACATTCCAAAAATTTGTAAAGAGATACAAAATTTTATAGATTCAATAAGTGTAAGTAAAATTGATGATTACAATCCATTTGCTAATGATTCAAAAAATATATATCTTGAAGTAAATGTTTTAAAACAATCATTGAAAGTGTTAAGTCAAGAATATAAATAAAATATCTTCTTTATCACTCTATTAATTTTTATTTAAAACTTATCATAGAAAAATTAAAATATTTCATTACCTAATTATATAAAGTGTAATTTACTTTATTCATCGTAGTAATATTTTTGTTGTGGTGTTGTGTCATCAATTTGTATAGATACAATGTGTCGTCCAGGTACCATAACTAGTCCCAATACTCTAGGTTCTTCTGTTTCCCCATCAACAGTCTTTAGATATTCTGAACACGCTCCTGAAATGTTAAAATAGAAAAGCTTGCAAATATTTATAATAAAAACATAGTTTTGACTTAGTACCAAGGAGATAAATTAACTCATTCCCCCTAGTAAGAATGGAAATCACAACTTTTCTACTATTTTCTTTGCTCATAGTTATCATAACAGTCTTCAGAATTACAACATTGTATATTAAATCATTGTTTAAGATCAGACAAGCAGCTTATAGATATTTATAATCTCATTCTTCTAGCTCTGCAGACTGATGGATAAGTCATAACTTGTACTTGTACATATAGTAATAATATAGTTTCTAGAAGATTAACAAGAACTGCATTTAAAACAATCTTGATGTATTTTATCATTAAAGGTAAGCTCACCTAATATAACATTTGCGTCACGGTCAGTGCATAGAAAAACTCCAATAAGAACGCGACCATCAGTCATCTCGATCCTGAAGTTTACATTAAGCCATTTTTTTAGTTTACGTTTTCCCTCTAATTCTTCTGTATCCTGAAAGTAACTTGTTTTATAATCGATAATATCATGTCGCGATAGTTCTTTATAAATTTTCTATATATGTATCGTTTATTAAGTAGATATAACTTTATTATATTATTAGGTCACTCATAGGCCATAAAATATTTAGTTTGATATTGATGAGAATATATTTTACTTCATCTTTTATCGTACTGCATGGTAAACAAAGGTGATTCAAGTCGCAATTTAACATGACTTTGTTTTGTACCTGCGTTTCTTCAATTGGTTTGACAGTAGAAGTACTCATTATTACTACAATTTTCAAATGTTATTAATAAGCCCGGCCCTTATTTGTATTAAAGATCACAATACACAATAACTAAAAGCCTTTTTTATATTATACACAGGTGATTTTTGTTTTGACCATTCTAAATTTGACATAAACATAATGACATATTATAGAAATACACAGGTAGTTTAAAAAACTAGAATATTCTACCAAATCAACAAAATGGTGCTTAGGACTTAGAAATATTGTAAGGTACGGTAGGGAAAGAAAGAAAAAATATCGATTAGTACCGTATTCTTATTTTCTATATTGTGTTTTCAAGGGTTTTAATAAATTAAGAAGTTTGTAAAATTATAAATTAAATTTATTATGAATCAGAATTAAATTATTGCATTCGTAGTATGAGTCACATTTTTTAAAATACAAATATTCTGGGAATTTTAATTGCTGTTTCCATTATTTAACCAATCGGGAATTATCAGCTAATCTACAACCCTCTGACAGGAATTGTTAGTCAATGTCACTTGACATTTATCAATCAACAATTTGTCACAAAATGTGCTAGTTTCCTTATTTATATTTTTTTCTACTATTATGTATAATGTGAGACTGGACTTTACAAAACTATTATCTTGAAAAAGAGATTACTGATATACTGTTATGTAAATTACTGTTATGTAAATGAAATAGTGTAAGACAAAGCTTTTTAAAATATATATTCATAAAGTAACACAAACATGAACAAGGAGCTAGATAGTTTTATGAAAAAATTTAAATATTATAAATCAAATAAACCCAAACCTTCTCTTGAACAAGTTATAGCACCACAAAATAAGAATTATTATGATGAGGTATGTTTTAATTTTTTTATATCGTCATTTATACCTTTAATGTTATTCTATAATAATGGTTTTCATTTATATTGTGTTTAATTTTTATTGTAGGTTTCAAGCATTAATAAGAATATTATTGTGGAGGATGTAAGAGCGGAAATGCTAGGTTTAACTAGCTTAAAAAATTGGAAGGCATATACATTTCACAAGCATCCTGGCCTTATTTTGATAAGAAATCCTTTTACCACTATAGGACAAAGATATTGGATACAGAAATGTCTTAAAGATTATCCAAGAAAACCAAATAAAACAAATATTGATATAGATCACAGCCTAAATGATTGGTGGGCTGAATGTCATAAAAATAATGAATGTGATATCAAACTGCAAAAGAAGTTGCGGTGGACTACACTTGGATATCATCATAACTGGGATACCAAAGTAAAAAAATCTTGTATGTTGCCTTTACAAAACATAATATTATGAAACTTAAAATATACTTATTAATCATTATTAATATTTTTTCTAAAATATGATACTATTTATCATACCAGAGTAGGCACAGAGAACCTAGCATCAAGACATACCCTGTTTCTGTCTAAATTTAATGTAGTCATATACAAAAAAATATAATAATATTATTCCTCTGAGTGCAAATTGAACCCATGACCATCACACATATATCAGACTTGATCCCACTGCAGCACTATAAATGAATATCTGTCTGTCTCAATATCTGTATGTCTCAATATCTGTCTGTCTCAATATGTCTGTCTCATAATCTGTGTAATATTAACTATTTTTATTTAAATTTCAGATTTACAGTGAAGAAAATAAAACTACATTTCCTGAAGACTTAGCCGAATTATGTGACATATTTGCACAGTATTTAGGATACACAAATTTTAAAGCCGAAGCTGCTATTGTGAATTATTATCACATGGGATCTACATTATCTGCGCATACTGATCATTCAGAAGTTAATTTAGAAGCACCTTTATATTCATTTAGGTTTGTAAATCATGTTTATATTACCTTAAAGAAATTTCTTTTAAAAATATCCAGATATGATACTAATAATTATTTTTTAAATTTAGAAGCATGTTTATGTACCATGTAAGAAACCATAAAAAAATTAGGTAGTATGCTTATTTATTTACCCATCTTGCTGCTCTTTTTAGCTTCAAACTATATTCCATATAGCAGAGTAGGCAGTAGGAATAAAGGAAACCTAGTGTTCAGACACATTGTTCTCCACTTACCGCTGATCAACAATTACCACATTTTCAATGAAATGCTGTGCCAATATGGCATGTTCATATAGGCCTCATTATAATCGTGATTATACAACTTTATTACTATATACTTAAACATTATTTTTCAGTTTTGGCCAGTCAGCAATCTTTTTGCTAGGTGGAAAAGATAAATTAGAGGACCCATCTGCCATTTTACTAAACAGTGGCGATGTAATTATTATGTCCAAGGAAGCAAGACTTTGTTATCATGCTGTACCTAAAATATTACCAGCTACATCACAACCCTGGAGTTATAACGAAATTGAACAATTAAATACCATAGGGTATAATGGAGCAAACTATAAATATTTACATAAGGAAACAGAGATGAATAAAATAACAAATGAAATGTGGACTCAATTTGACGATTATATTAAGGAATCAAGAATTAACATTAATGTTAGACAAGTGTTAAAAGACAACCAGAAGAGTTTAAATGATGTTGACAATATATGAAATTATTTATTTATCAATATGTAGTTTCAGTTAGTTCCTATTTTTTAGTTGAAATAGTTTTCTTTCACTTTGGTTGTTCTGTGATTACTGAAAAAAAAAACATTTTTATAAAGTAAAAGTGTAATTAAGCATATTATATAATTGAATTCATAGTTAAAGCAGAAAGTGGAGATTAGAGTGCCTTGACACAAAACTCTCTTTGCCTAAACTGTTATATAAATTAAAAAAAATATATAAAAATGTATTAAAATTTAAAACTATGTTTTGATAGCTTATATATACAGGGTGTCCCAGGAGTCAACGATAAAACGAAACCAGGTGATAGACCAAGTCGTGACAGTTATGAGAAAAATATAAAAAAAAATCTGTGTCATGTATTTTTCATATTATATTGATTTTAAAAAATATCGGAAAAACCGACACCCTGTGATGGTTTTTCAAGTCCCAGGACTACAAATATTACTCTTTCTTCATTTTTTTTCTGTAATGTAACCATGAGTAATCCTTCTGTGAGTTACAGTTTAAGATTGAAACATACCTGCATCAGTTTTCAATAAAATATCGTGTTTTTGCCAAACATTAAATTCAAAATATTTACTACACTCAACTTTAACCGACTGTACTATAAAAAAAATGTACTACACTGTTTTTGCAAGTAAATTTAAAAGTTGGCGCATTCTGCAGCTAGAATGTATCGGAAAAGATACCAAAACGCTGAACGTCATCCCGATTATCGTGTATTTCGATTTTTCTCTCTTCAACAAAGAAGTAATCCAGCAAGTATCGTACCATTTCGGAATTCAGATTAAATGCGCCAACTTTTAAATTTACTTCCAAAAACAGTGTAGTACATTTTTTTTATAGTACAGTCGGTTAAAGTTGAGTGTAGTAAATATTTTGAATTTAATGTTTGGCAAAAACACGATATTTTATTGAAAACTGATGCAGGTATGTTTCAATCTTAAACTGTAACTCACAGAAGGGTTACTCATGGTTACATTACAGAAAAAAATGAAGAAAGAGTAATATTTGTAGTCCTGGGACTTGAAAAACCATCACAGGGTGTCGGTTTTTCCGATATTTTTTAAAATCAATATAATATAAAAAATACATGACACAGATTTTTTTTTATATTTTTCTCATAACTGTCACGACTTGGTCTATCACCTGGTTTCGTTTTATCGTTGACTCCTGCGACACCCTGTATGTATTATTGTATATTCTAAAATTTGTAGTGTGTAGGTTATGCGTGTATATATTTTATTTATTGGGAGTAGAAAGGACGCGCTTTGCCGGCACCTGACACCAGACAACAAAGCTAAGAAATGAAAATATTAAACATTTCATTTCCTTGAACGGGACTCGAACCCACAACCTATAGCAAAACGATATATTTACAATCACATGATTGTACCTCTGCGCCACGAATAGTTTCATTTATTTATTTTCAAATGACCTTTTACTGTATCCTGACAATGAAATTTGGGGCATAATTCACGAGAGCTAGCTTGACGGTCCACCATTAATCCCAAAAAACATTTCAAATAACTTTCTGGAGAGTATATGTGCAAATCGTTTTCTTCAATATTCACCATTTTCCCTAATCTGAGTCCAAAGTAATCTTTAAATAAAATTAGAATTTTAACAAAAAATTTTGCATTTTAATTTCTACTAAGCTAAGTAATGCGATAATTGACAAATCAAAACGTCAATCACTTATTATTAGTTGACTGATTTAGGAGAATATTTCAAAAGTCAATAAGTACTATATATTTTTACAAATATTAAAAATAACAAAAATAAAAACATTATTTTATTAAGACTATTCAATTTATTTAAGACGACGATTTAATAAAAGAACAACACTTAAAGATATTAGATAATATTATCTTGATAAAGTATTTACTAAATAAAAATTTATTGTAATTTGAGGTCCACGTGGCCAGCGCCTGACTAACTATTTCAGCACGTTAGTTGTAGTTGTAAATTTAACCCCTATTTAAAAATAAATCAGCTTCACGCTGTATACCACACACAGAAGGGTAGGCAGAGGGGACCTAGTGTTAGGACACTCCGTTCCCCACTTTCTGCAGAATTCTGGAGGTATTGTGTGTTGAATGGCAGAACTTAACGCCGCGCTTTGCCTCGACACATATTATATATGTATTATATAGTTTATTTTCAGCTTTCATTAAGTAAAACAAGTCATTAGCGGTAATAGTGTTTAAAGAGTCATAAAGTCCAAACAAACAAAATTGCGATCAGCAATTAGTACATACAGTTAGTGTTAAAACACTCCGTTCATAGCACATAAATAATTTCAATAAAATATCACTACCCATTAAGCTCATTTGCCATTGCAATAAAATATTTTATGCATCCTATTATATTTTAGCTATAATCCAAATATAATATCCGAACGGTACCCTCGATCGGAAGACATGAACGCTTCAATATTCACAAGTTCTTTGTATCGGTAGGCATTCATTCGCGATCGGCAGTTAGCTGCTCCATGCGATATCGAATCGAGCCCTTTCAATCGGAGGCGAATAGACGACAAAGCGGCACGATTCCTCCATTTGCTCAATAGAAACGCCATTTAGCGTTTCAGCTCAAAAAAGATGATTATCCTCAACTCTTCACATTTCATATCGTTGTACAACATCGATATCCAGAATCCAGTTCTTATGTTCGTATGGTTTTTACTTTTCAACTTTTAAGCTTGCTTTGTGGCTTTCTTTGCTTACAAGTACTTATGGTGGAATGAAAATGTATTGGCATTTTGTAAGAACGTATTCGTAGTTGTAGATATATAATTTTTCTATTTTTTAGTTTAGATATTAGTATTTTTAAGTGATTTTTTTTCAGCTTTACGCTGTATTTCGCGTGTAGCAGGTGTAAGACAATTGTCAGTGTGAGGGTATTTTACAAAAAATATAATAATAATACCCACATAATTATTTATAAAAGAGGAAGGTAACGGCTTTTGAACGGTTTTTGATGGATTGGGCCAGTGCGTCGGTATTCTGCCTCTCGTAATCAAAGTATTCAAGTATTTAAAAAAGTTTAGTTTTAGTAGTTTTAGTAGTTTTGTGAAGTCGTTCAAGTATTTAAAATCAGTGTCATTGGTGGAACTATGCGTTTTAAAACGTGTATAAGTGTTATATAGAAACAGTGTTAAGGTGCTGTGTAAAGTATTAGAAGTGTTAAATGTGAAAGAGGAACAATAAATTAGGGTTATTAAATATTTTCTCGTACTTACCACTTGACATTTTAACACAGGGTAGGCAGAGGGAACCTAGTGTTTAGACACTACGCTCTCCACTTTCCGCCACTGAAAGAAATGATTTGCCAAGACTAGAACGAAAAAAAATAAAATATTAAATATTTCACGTACTCGAGTTGAAATCGACCTACAACCTGTCGTGATTTCAGTCATTTGATTAGTTATTTATTTTTGTTTTAATTTCAGGTAGTTTGTTAATTATCAATCAAAATATGGTCTCCATGTCAAGATGGACAACTGAACTAATAGATTCAAGGTAAGTCCTAAATAACCTGTAGTACCAATCCTAATCTTCATTTCCTCGTCTAATCTTCCATTACATTTACATATTTATAATATAGCTGGTAAGCACTAAGCACACCGCTAACGACATCTTTATAAAGGGACCACAATAAAAGCGTTAACGGAGTGTATGGGTTAGGTAGGTACATTGTCGTAAACAAGCGCAGTAATTTGCGAGTCGACGTAGCTCGTCGCCCGATTACATTCGAACAAGTATACTGTCATACGCAACCGAACTGAATGGGCTCTGGTGGAGCTCGATGGGAAGTGACGTACGTAGTCACCGCGTAAAAATTATGTAGGGGTGGCTGTTTTGTATTGTAAATAGGTTGTTTATTTTAATATATCAATCAAAGTTTTATTGTTAATAATAAAAAGTTATAATAATTGGTCAAGTTCAAATCGTAGTTGCCCACCGAGGATTCCGTACCAATTTCAGATTGCAGGTCAAGGGGAAGAATATCTTATAAAAGTTGAAGAACTTAGATTTACTTTATAAGCTGAAGTTATGAAATATTCGAGTTTCATTCTTAAGATATTAATCTCTCTCACATTTTGAGATACGGAACCCTAAGAACATTTTTTTTTTCATTATTATTTAATAAATCATCAACTGCTTGGCATACTCTATATTAAATTGTTTATACCAGAAAACAAAGAGCTTTAAAGATCCAAATATAGAAATATTCAAATCACGTAAGTTCTAAAGGCGACGGTCAGCACCAACTGTGGCTGATTCGCATTTTCAGCCTATCCCTGAGCAGGTTTTATTAAGTATTTATGTTCTCATAATACGATTATTGACACATTCATTACCTTTGTATGTAAAATGAGCTTTGTGGACATTCGGCCGGTCCAGTAAGAAGCAGTGGCGTCTTCGCTTTTATTGACATTAAATGGCCGATATAAATTCCGTTGGCGGATTACGAAATTTATTGGCTTCAAAATTAAAGGAGACCGATTTCAATGGCGAATGCTGACAGCTTTCGTTTATGGGTAAACTGAAAGGACGAGTAAAAAGGCATAACTAAAGCCCTCATTGAAAAAGTTATCTTTTTAGCGAGGCCATGTGAGCTAACGCTTGGTTAATTCAAATGTTATAATAAACATCGTCGCTATGCAGGGATAATCTTTTATTTCAAAAATAATTTTACATGGGAGTGGTTTGTAATAAAATATAGTTATACGACTGTATAACTACGTTATAATTCAATTAATTTAATTCTTTTTTTCAGTATTTTATATAGTAGACATAAAATTGTAATGTTAAAAAAATATTTACTAAGTTACTCGGTACCCTTTAAAAACTAGGTACCCCACTAGGTTTAAAGTATGACAAATAAATAAGTCGTTCGATAGATAAATAAGCTAGGCTAGAAGCTATCTAAACATAAAGAAAAATATTATCAATTCATAAATATAGTTTCATATAGAAAACAATAGAATAGATACAATACTAAAACGTAATATAACGTAATATTTTACAAAATCCAAGCATCCGTATTTCAAGTAAGGATTAATCAAGTTTACAATGAGAAATAGTTTCTCTAATAAACAGGGTTAAGATCTACGCAACGCGAATTAAATATATTCGTTCACACCATAATGGCACATACATTCATATTGTTAGGATCTAATTTCCATCGATCGCAATATCTCTTTGGGAACAGTGTACATATTAATCTTGAAATTTCTAGACAACACAGCATGCAATAATGGGCCGGGTTTGTTTGTGAGCCGACCACAAAGTACAAAGCATGTGCAAAGACAACCCTATTGGATTCACGAAATTAATGTCATATATGTATATAGGCGCAAAATACGTATGTTGCGTTGGAAATGATTCAATCTAATGCTGTATTAATTGTTAGATACTATTATTAAACGATTTAAGATGCTTTCCTTATTTATGAATTAAGTAATATATTCAAATTTATATTATGATTTCTTTAGTAAATTTCTTGCTGTGCTTTTTGTGACAGATGACGTTTACCATAAAATTTAGATATAATACATTATCTGTGCAGAATTTGAAGTTGAGTGTTTGTTTTTAAAAAAAATAAATCAGCTTCACGCAGTACCCCTCACCCTAGGCAGAGAGAAACTAGTGTTTAAGACACTCCGTTCCCCACTAATTGTTTTAATAGATTGTTATTAACAAAATCCTTGAGACAGTCTGGCTGTAAAAAATATCCGGTTAATCCGTACACGTCATAATTGTATCGCGTGCAGGTGATAGAATGTTTCAGTACGAAAAAGTATAAAAAATGTCAAACGCAAGCGGGATGAAATGCTCACTCAAAATTCGGATTTTTTAACGTCCTCGCTAGTGATAACGCAATAACACATTTGCTTCTTGTCACCTTTGAATATTCAGGGATTCAAAAGTTAAAACCATGTTTCATTTGAAAAGAAAATAATGTTAGGTATTCTACATATCTATATATACCGACAAATCGACAACGTTTATATTGCACTGCCTATAATAGTATTAAAATACTTTTGTTTATTTTCCTACTGATATCTCATAAGTACATACATGTAGGTTCAAATGAATAAATCTTTAATACTTTAAATCGTTCCGTATCGTGCATCGACTTTAAATCAACGTCTGCAATTTGGACGTTTTGGAGCGATTACTTACTCGGCGCTCTGCTGGCCAGGGCCATGGCAACTGGAGCATAATTCACTTACGGTCTTATTTCACATTAAATATATAAACGGAATTCAAATTATATTGACATAGTTTGTTTAAATTTAAATCCTAGTTATCGTGGCACAGTGATTCTAATAGGGTTGATTTGAAAGATTAAACAATAGAAAAATTAAACAATTTAAATATAATTATTAAGTAGAAATTGGACAAGTTCGCCGTATTCGGATAAACTCTGTATTTGCTTCCTTTTGGCGGATTAGATCGTTGTTGACCTGGTGGGTGGGCTTGGCTATTGAGTGTCGTCCGGCTCGTGGCTCTCGCCATTTGAGAACCTTCGAAGTTTAGCTGAACTATCAGTGCTCCTTATCAAATGTTAGACTTCTTGAATTTTTATCAATCAATTGTCAATGGAAACTGTTTTCTTTGGACACATATTTCATTTAATATTTGAGAGTAAAACATTTTTTACTTTATGTATATCAAAGTAATTTATACTAAAACAAAGCCTGAGTTTTTCAGATAAAATTTTCAACAAAAATTTGAGCTTAAAAAATGTAAGGTTATTTAGAATAGGTCGTTCATTTCCATTCCAAGAGAAGTTTTTACACAGACGTCCTTGTCCAATTATGTGGCCGCGCCATCAATCACTCATTGACTGGGGGTTTTTAAAAAGTTAACTCTGGGATTTTGGAAATTGTAATATATTGAGGAGTTGGGACCTTTAAATTACGTTACATTGAAGGATGGGACAGCTGTTTGCTTTAACCCTTTTATGGATGGGTGTGCGTTAGCGTTAATTTAAAAAAAATGAAAAATATTAATTAACATAAAATAAAAATCAACTTGAACAATATGTGATTTTTAATAAAATTATTTACAAGGTGCAGAAATTATGTCTGTAAACGCGACAGGTTGTTGGTTCGATCCCCGCTCGAGGAAAAGAAATATTATATATTTTCTTTACTTCCCTCTGAAAAATCTAAAAAAATATATATAACGTATGTACAAAACATTTAAAAGCTGAATTTACTAAACTGGTCCACATTTGTATCTACTGTATTCACATTCGTTAAAATTTTCGTCTCCATAAATGTAAACCAGTTGAAAATATGAGGGTGTAATGCATGGATAGACAGATGGGCCAAAACTTTTTGTCAGCGGGGCCCTGAATGCTCGTTGCTCCGTACTACTCTTGTTTAATTACACAATTTTTATTCGTCGTTTTGGCCACTTTAGTATGGCGCTGCACTATTTTGACTGGAATCAGGGTCGTACGGGTTTGAAGGTAATTCAGTTCGCTTATTATAGACTTAGCAAATTATGCTTATGTTTTGCCACCAGCCGTAAATGTACTTTACAGCGGAAAATTTTAATTGGAAACGAACTTCGTGGGATTTAAATTTAGGATAACATTGAATACCTGTTTTGTTAGTAATAAATGTGTTATTTCACTGACAATTTTTATATATTTTATAAAGTAATCTTCACTATGATCGCTCCTGCGCTTCCTGCATCCAGCAGCTCTTCACGTAAATATCATAGTTTGTGTTTTCTATACTGTTACAAGGATTTATTCTGTATCAAGGAATACTAGGACTGCCGGGGGCTATTGCGGTGGTGGTTTTTCCATATAGGGAGGTTTTTGCCATTTTCACCAGGCAGGTGGGTTGGCGATCACAACTACCAAGACTGTTGGCCTGGTGGATAAATGATAAATGAGTTTATGTTTTGATTCTTTTTCCTTAATGAATTGCCATTACCATATTTCTAGTGAAATTTTGTCACACGTGACGTCTGTGCCTGATGTCGAAATGTGTTTTCATTGTATATAATTACGAGCTCTGTAACGCAGTTAGACCTGGTTCGGGAGCGCCACCTTGTATGAATATGGAAGCGCGGTTGTCGTTCTATCTTAATATGCATGAACTGCTAACTTATTAATTCACCATACAACTATGGCACAGCCATGGGAATTCACTTAGTATGCTGCCAGTCGCGCTCAGTTTACTTTACCATTTGCCTGTTGACAGTGAAATATTCTATAATATCGGACAATGCTCGCTTTGTCGATCGCGATGAAAGCCCCCCGATGAATAGGATTGTGTTTGTATTGAAAAAGTTTCTTTTTGTGTCTTATTTATAGGTACAAACTATATACTTTTCAAATTTATTTTCTATATCTAAAGGCATTATAAATTATTTAAAATATTGTTAAAACCTTTTTTTTTGCGAGTAAAATGTTAGGTATAAGCTCTCCCTTTTAGTAATTGCTAAAAGATGAGTTCTTGGGATTTGTAATACTAAAATAATTACCTATTTAATATTACTTAAATAGGCTGCCATTTGATATTCTTTTTTCTTCAATTCCTTTTTTATTTATACTTAATCTTTTTTATGTAGATGATGATAATGATGAATAATGCCAGAAGGACCTAATTATATATAGTTAAATGTATTATATACAATTATGCTCCATAAACATAAATAGGAAGAACTTCCAATATATTTACCAACTTCAACTCCAGCTTAACTTTAGTTGGCAATATTTTTTCCATGCCATGAATCGTGGAGAGCTGTCAGCGGCCGTAGATGTCACAAAGTTTAAATGAAATCTGGGCTATGTCTGTGTAATTACAAACAACTCGGCACCGTAAGGTCGGCTCCGTCAAGCGTGTAATGGACTTTTCAAGTATTCGTAACGTGAAAACTTTCACTTCAGCCGTCTTAAACGCCTCTGACAATGTGCTTAACGATGTTTTTAACTACTTCACTCCATTCCTTAGCGATTGCAGGTTAATTTAATTGTTTAACTGTCACTCTGCAGGTGCAGGATGCATGTCTCTGGATGTTAAGATTATAAATTAAGTGGTATTCATGGTACCGTAGCGCATTGAGAATCTTCCTACTTACTAGACTATACCCCCAATAATTTTAATTATTTTAATTCTCATTACGAAATCAATTATATGAATTTAAATTATGGCACCGGTCTCATTGTAGTGGGACAGCAACTAACTGTTAATATGATGGTTGTGGCTTCGATAGCAACTCGGAGGAGTATTTTAGCTCTTGGAAAGGCTCACTGTATCTATATAAAGTCTAGCTATAATATATGGGAGACACCAAAAAAATAAATGATTTTTTCTTTTTTTAAGCAACGATAAGACAAAATTGAGTTCCACGACCACCTTTGAACACATAATATCTCTAGATGTGAAGAAACTAGAAAATGGATGGTGGCTTTGTGTTCCTCCACTCCTAATGCAATGTTTCTAATCGGGCGGAAAGTGAAGAATCGGTGGACTTAGTTTTGTGTTGAAAACTTCATGATTTTGTTATTTTAGTAAAAATACGAGAAATTGATTTTTATTTATTCAACGTTCACAGTGAAGATACAAATTCAAATTTTAAAATAATAATAGAGGATTTGATAAATACAGAATTGTTAGTGGTTATAAATGTAATCATAATTTTGTAAATACTTTAATTATCGTATTTACGCAAATGGATATAAAAATCTTTGAAAATACAAGCAAAAAAAAATTCTTATTATTATCATAACATAAAATAAGACATATAAAAATTACAGTTCATCCTAACGAGAAGGCGCTTCTTTTCGGCGGGCTATCGTAATTCGTTTTCTCTGTTATTAAGATCGTTCAAAGGACCAAGTTGCAATAACGAAATGAGAGGGATCGACGGATCTTTGTGCAATCAGCGCGATTTATGCCGGGACGTGCCCGGGCACTACTTGGACGGGTAATTGTGGTAACAATTGCAACATTTCAAAAATGTAGAGGTAGAGGTAGCCAAAGCTGTAAAATTTATAGGTATTGTTGGATTCTTACAAAAATATTATATTATTTGAATGTGGATGATTTTTTGGATACCTCAGCCTACTTTTTAAGCCAGAGCGTAGATTCCAGAATCGCCGTAAACTAAAAACTGAACTGAATAGTTTTCAGTAAGTAATTTATTCTACATTTACTATCGTTTTATATATGATATTAAAAGATTATAATAAATTTTATAATATTTTAATATCATATTTATTAACCATAAACAGATATTAGGTTATAACAACAACATAAAATACTTTATAATAATAATATTGTAAGAAACTATTGGATATATTAAATAAAGTGGGAAAGGTAATGAATTAAAACAAGGCTTCAAATAATTATTAAACAACTAAAGGGAATTATCTAGCAGTCTAATAACAATATCTGATTCTAAAGTATTCATCAGGCAGAGTGACGTTAGCGATCTTCCTCTTTCGGTCGCCGTTGACCGCCTTAAAAAGTGCCAGCCAGTAATTAGAGTCGTCCTTATATAGCCTCTATGGTCATTTTTAACAATATACATAATATATTTATAACAGTTGAGTCATCACAACTTGCAAAGCGGTCAAATTGTATCATATAATATAACCTTTCATTTTAATACAAAATATATTAGCACGAATAATGAGAGCAGGATGTCCGTTCAGAAAGAAAAATCAACACAGCTTCATTTCCACGTTCATATCCGCAACGATTGTCATTGCGGTTATGGCGGAATTAGCGAAATCAGAACAATGGCCACCGACCGGTGAATTTTCCATTTCAAATGATTGTGTAATTAGTTTTTATTAGGTATTATATAATTTTGTTTTTATCAAAAGCATAGCAACTTTCTGATTTAGAATCCAGTCAATGTTTAAGGTAAGGCCAGGCGTGGCGCAGGTCAAAAACGTGATGACGAGTGGGAATTGAACCCACAATCTAGGGTATAAGAAAGGAGTGTCTTAAGCATTAATAAACAGGTTTCTGGTTTCCCTCTGTATATCCTTCTATGTGCGAGATACAATATGAAGTTTATATTGAAGATCTTAAATAAAAATAATACAGTAAGTACTAAGTGTTGAATTTAACTCAAGCTTTAAGCTTTACTTCGAATAGCACGATAAGTAGAAATGCCTTCAGAATTAGGCAGAAAGCGTAGTGTCCTAACACTAGGCTCCGTACCCTGCTACAAACCAGACACTGCGTGAAGCTTCACTTGATAATAAAATACCTATTTCCATTTCGACTATAGAGGGTGTTTGCGAAAAATCTGATAAAATAAATAGGTATATAAAGGAGATCTCATTATTGGCGTGATGTATGCGCTCAAGGCGGTAGCTTGATTCAATAACTGATATAATGAGTTTCATTACTGACAGCGTCGCACAATAACACCGGCTGAGCCTCGGTCAACACAATTAACCTGTACTGGTATATATTTTATAAGTACTTTAAATATGTATTTTAGACAATTATTGGTTATAAAGTTAAGGAGAAAATACATGTTTATATTATTATTTTATTGTTTTTTATATTAGCGTGTGATGATGATTTCAGAATTCTGCGAAAAGTGGGGAACGGAAGTGTCATCGGTTTCCTAGGTTCCCTCTGCCTATCCTACTAGCACAGCTTTCTGAAATAAAGCGTATATTATTGTGGAATCTTAAAAGATGCATATTTCTGCATTTTTTTACATATCAAATTTGTGGTCATTTTATTCTTTCCGTATATTGCCTTATAAGTTGTGTAATCTAAAAGTATAGTTTACCGCCAAACAAACGTTAACAGCCATCTTTTGTCCACTGCAGGACATAGGCCTTCCCCAATTCTCGCCACCACACTCGATCAGCTCTTCGGACCCATCCGCTTCCCGCCAACCTCTTTATGTCATCGGCTCATCTGGCAGGGGATCGTCCCACTGGTCATTTTGTATGGGGTTTCCACTCTAAGACACGTCTGTTATATTTAAGTTACTAAAGTTTATATTTAAGATAAAATATTACAATAAAACACTAAAAGATACGAGTACCGTACGAGAGATAAAAATATCATAATATTGTATATTCTGAAATCGGGACATCATCTGCTTATTTTCACAAAATGCACGTACGAATATAAGTAAGTATGTGAAATTGAAAATATTGAGGTGTTGAGTATACGTCATCAGTGGACTAACGAAGTGGGGTCCGGTACGTGACGGTAATTCGGCCCCACGGGAGGCCTTTGTGCAATCAGTGCGGTTTCTTGCGGGAATATTGTGCCAATTTTTAGGGTTCCGCGTAAATTGAGAAAGATTGAAAGTTAATAGCGAAAATTAAAGGATATAATTTTTTCGTTACCTTCAAGCAGCTGAAGCTTCTGTTAGTAGAGCACTAATGTTTGGCATACAGGCTCCTTGAGAAGTACCGGAAAGCACTAGAAAAACCTTACAAAAGCTTCTCAGTTTAATTTATTTTTCTCTTTTTATTAAACAAAGACAAGTTTATTGTCGCTAGAGAAAAAAAACACTACAGCAATAAAGAAATCACTACAAATTCTAATAAAAAATGCTTAGGCTGTCATCGGAACCAATATAACTCGAATAGTCTCGTGTTTCGCTGACAATTTATCTCCGATAGTTAAGGGAAGGAATATCTGTGACTTCGTTCGTTTTTATACACTATTCCCAATAGTCGGGCGACGATTTATGTAGTTAGTAGTTCTTTAACACGATTTACTTTTAATGATGACATCGAGTCTAGTGAAGATAGATATTATGTTTAATGAAAAGAACTAGAGGCGATAGAGGTACAAGCGTGCGACTGTACATACGACGGTTATAGATTCAATTCCGAATGAAATAAAAGATTAATATTTTCATTTCTTCGCTTTGATAACGAGGAATTCGTCGTTTTCGTCTTCGTTTCCCATTAAGATAAGGTCCCCGTCAGGGAACGCTAATCTCCTGATACCTACCCTGCTTTGTGCGGGATATAGCGTGAAGCAAAAAGAATTTTTAACTTACCTTTACATTTTTTGCCGCTTCGCCTTTTCCTGCGTGGTTTTCTCCGAGGGGGGGATCGAATCCACAACCATCGCATAGCATTCTTTATTTATTATTATTTATTAAATTTCATGTAGACCATAATGACTTCTAAATTTTATATTTTAATCATAATAATAGTTAAATCCTGATATAATTATATTTTTCGTAACCATGAGAAAAAAAAATGTAGCTTGTACTAATAAAATATTTGGGAATCGAAATCGAACCCCTAACAGTTTTAGAACAAATGTCTGTCATAATATGTATACTACATATATAATAATATTGCTTAACACGATAAAATCAAACGAATAATTCCGTTTCCAAGCACATAAATCTATTTTTACTCTGCTTTCTAATAACCAGACCAGTCGAGACTTGGGGCGTTGAGTCAATATGTTACCGGTACTATTGTCCTGCCGAAGCTTACTTCTCAGCTCAGGCTCAGATCTCGAGGCAAGTTCGAAATAATAAGCCTTGTAATTAGGATTTATGGGCCCTTTGCGATGATTAAATGGCGACCGCCGTCATTAAAATCGAGTAATGTATGGGCTTCAGAAACATCGGTATTACAGATGGGATTCGTAATCACAAATAATCTAGTTCGTTATTTGTTTTCGTTGATATTTATAATGGGGATTGCTTTATAAATTGTGTGGTGTTTGTTCTTGTTTTATTAACTTGGCTCTTATTTGTCATTTTTGTATGGATTTTTTTTGTATTTAAATTATTATACGTTTAATTTATGCAATAATATTTTATACTTAAATTTGACTAAAAATGACTCAGTTATTTTTTATAGTTTAAGGTAATATTTTAAGTAAATTGGCTTATTCTTAATATTTTTTAAAGGTATGTTCGAGAACCTTTTTTCTAGAGATTTTTGAATAACATAATAGAAATAACATATTAAATTTTCTAGAATGCTTAGCTAATTTTGTTAAATATATATTTTTGCTATTTAAAACATTTTTCGTAAGCCAGTGAATCAGTGTAGCCGGTAGGTATGGGGCCGGTAGTGGCTAGGCGTCAATTAGACATGAGGCAAGATTTATATGGCTGTTTATCTTTCGTTACCCGCGCTGAAAATTGTTTCCCAAGGGATGCTTTATAAAGTTTATTTTATAAATATATATTTTGTGAACTTGGCTTGTACACTACTAGTATTTCAGATTTATTATATTAAAGTTTGATAAAAAGAAGAAATAAGATATTTATTATGATTCCATTTTCTACTGCATAGCTTGGAAACGTTTTATGATAATTATATATACTCGTATATCCTTTGCTTTTCCGTTTTTTATTCGGATTCAAAATATATTAAATTATACATAGGTAATATTTACAGTAATACGAACCGTCACCTACTTCTGTAGGTTTAAGTTAATAATCGATCTAATACTTAGTATTAGATTTAATGATTTTTAATTATTTAGGAGGTATACATTTTTAAAAAATAATTTAAAAACATATATTAATATTATACTGAATAAGTACGAAAAAAACGACAAATAATTAAGAAGAATGTCGTATAATAATTATAGTATTAAGAGGTCTTTCCCACAAAAATTCGTATGAAAAAAAATTCTATAGAAAGCAAAGTTGCTTAGTGACTTTTCCAGAGCCAGTGAATCAGTATAGGTAGGAGTAGGAGGCCGGCAGTTCCTGGCCGTCAATTAGACATGGGGAAGATTTATTGGGCGATCTGTCTTCCGCTATCCGCAATGGAAATAGTTTTACAAAAGAACTTTTTCAAATACTGGAAGAAATGTCGAAAATTGTTATTAGGTTTTTTATTATAGCTTTAAAAGTTCTTAAGGTTAGTCAAGGCACAGGGCACAAATGCCTTAAATAAACACGATTTCAAGGGTTCGATTCTCGTTTAAGGAAATAAAATGTTTAATATTTTCATTTCCTCGCTCTGGTAACGAGGCAAAGCGCGGTACGGAATACACCTTGAAAAAAATTATCTGAATTAAATTAACATAGAAATTATGATAATAAAAACTCAAAATACATATAGTTCATTTATTAATAAGTTCTCGAATGTGTTATAGCAGAATTGCATATCCTGTTTAGTCTCTTAGTTGAGTTCTTTGATTTTACACGTACAAAATTTTTGAATACCTCTAAAGTCAAGAAATTAAATTATTTAATACTAGAAGTACTCGTTTGCATTTTATTAACGCAATAAGCAAGGTTCATTAGAAGTTTTATTTTCTGCGTAATAAAACAGATCTTGCCTCACGTACTTCTCACTTCATTTGAGTCGTAAAAGGTGTGCCGGAATTGGCTGAATTTATTCACGAGTTTTGTGCTGTCCCTGAAAAAGTCCTTAGGAGATTGCATAAAAGTAAGTTCGGGGGATATCGCGGACTTACCAAGAATGAGCTTATATATAACGTGAGTTTTGGTTTAATAAAATTTGTTTT
Organism: Heliconius melpomene melpomene; assembly: GCA_000313835.2. Classification (NCBI taxonomy): domain Eukaryota; kingdom Metazoa; phylum Arthropoda; class Insecta; order Lepidoptera; family Nymphalidae; genus Heliconius; species Heliconius melpomene. The sequence continues at coordinate 67,281 of HE672008.1, read as the reverse complement.
TATATAGCGTCAAAACTTTTGTCTTTGTTATTTCTTTTATTTCAGCTTTATTTTGCTTATAGCTGGCTAGGCAGAGGAAATCTGAGATCTTAGATTTAAGACAGCCGTTAAGATTGAATTTAATGCGCCGTTTTTTGTCTCGTTACCAGAATGTATATTTTCAATTCCTGAAAATATCAAATATTTTATTTCCTCGAGTGGGAATCGATTCCCAACAACCTGTCATGTTCATAGTCACACGCTCGGCTTCTAGGCCACGACTGGCCCGTACTATTTATTTAAACTTACATATTTGTGCGAGTTTTAAATAAATAAATTAATAAGTTTCTTTTATAATCCTGTCAAATATAACAGAACATAAAAAAAATATGACTTACGTTATGTTTATGTTTAATGGGGAAGCGAAGCGAAAACACGTAACAAAACACATAGCCCCTGAATCTTTTAGACAACGTCTGTTTATTCGGCGCGGATGTTTGAATTATAAAGGAAGACGACATTTCGGCGAACAAGGACCTGCACGGCTCCCCTACATCCAGCGTTCATACATATTAACTTGGGTCATCCCAGTTCCAGAGGAAACGAACGAGACGTTGGAATAATTTTCTTTAATTTTATATAAGAGAAATAAAATGTTACGTTGTTGATAGTGAATGATTGAATAAGTTATATAAGTTATATAGTATACTTGCTGTGTTTTAAATTTAACTTATTTTATTATTTAAAGAATATACGGATATTCTACGAAATGTAACCGGTACTATATGATTGCCTGTACTCAATTACATAAATAAAACATATTTTTTTGCTTCACGATGTATCCCACATAAAGCATAGGCAGAGTGTGTCTAGTGTCAAGAGACTCCGTTTCGCATTTTCTGCTGAATTCTGGTGGAACTTAAATTTGTCTCCACACCAGAAGAAAGAAAGAAGAGCGAAGAAATGAATATATTAATAAATAATAATTTATTTCCTCGAGTGGGGAGGGATCGAACCCACAACCTTCGCGTTACAATCACACCCTTGTGCGCCACGACCGCCTCACATGAGTACATAAAGATATAATATCATTTGGCTACTTACACGGACGTGTTAAATAATCCATTTCTATAATACTTGATTTATATGCTACTTGAGAATACATTGCAAGAACTACGATATTCTTTTAAACGAGTTTTATGTCTTGTTCATTCACAAATCCATATATAAGCCAGGCCAATATTCCACAAAGTCCTGGCCGGGGAATGGTCCGCAAAGAGATTCTTTACAGATTGTATGCTCGTCCGGTGTAAAATTGCATGGATTCCACATTATTGTCGACTGCCATTACGTTTGAGCTTTGAACTGGTTCTGTATGTAAAGCTAATAAAAGATAGCTGCGATAACTTTATTTTATATGTTTTTATGTTTTACAACTGAAAATGTGTTTTCTTGTATAATAAAAATAATGTTTTATGAAAAGATTAAGAAATATTATTGAGGTTGTCGGGGCACAAGGTTGTGACTGTCACTTGACGTTTGTGGGTTCGATTCCCACTCGGGGGTGAATGATTTATTATGTACTTTTCTTATCTCTGGTGTCACGGAATGCCTCCTCCTCCTCCTGGCATGTGGGGAGCAGAGTGTCATAACTCTAGGCATCCTTTCCTAAACACGGAAATTGAAAAAAATAATAATTATGAATGCTTTTCCAATGTCTTCCAAAGATGAAGCTGAAAGGTAGCTTCTTGTTCAGAATAAGCCATTACATTACATCGTAGTTCGGAGAACGTAACGTTTTTTGGTTACCTCGCTGCATCATAGACAATCTGAAAATTACCTTAAAATAATAGAATATCAATAAATACCTAATATAGGTAGGTATATATAGATATTCTATTTTCATTTGGATTTTTACACAGATTTTTCTAAAAACTGTTATGTCTGACTTTGGTATTGAAATACCAACCAGTTAACTTTTTAACGATTAAGTTTGGGAAGTACGAAAATTAGTACGCCGAGCTAAAAGTTAGCAGTTGTTTTAAAGATGTCAGTAAAAGTTTTGCCGTTGAAGCGGCACGTAATATTAGAGGTCCGAATCAGCTTGGATATGGAAGCGGAGTGCTTTTCAAAGATCTAAGTCACAAGAGTATATACTCATATTTATAGCCTAGCGTTATTAATTAGGATGATCATATGCATCAAGCTATATGTCCTTTACCAAGACAGGAACAATATGGAATTAATAGTCAAGTACATATTTCAGGAAAAAAATTACAAACTTATATTTGTACTTTATTTCATACAAAATGAAAGCATAACCTTAAGTTTATAAACTTTTATAAGTAGTATTTTCCGTTGACCTACAGTCCTGAAATTAGCACGGCAGCTTTTACGAGCGAATCCAACTCCCACTTGAACGGTTTTTCCCAAATATATTGGAAAAATAATAAACATTTAAAAGTTTTTAGTTTACAACCTGTAGCAACTACCAATCGCCTAACTGTTAAGCCAATGTTACAACAGATTTGCCGCTTCCATCCTCACTGGAGATGCACAGCGACGGCTCCACGTTGTTTGAGCGTTCCGCAATCTGGTATAATTGCGTGCGTGGGTCCAGGATTTGGTCGGAATTTCAAAACTAAGCCGCAACTCTGAAAGGATTTTTCCCCACTGCATATTACGCAATGCATATAATCCCCCCATTTATATTCACAAAGTAAAAGCTCACGCCAGTAAACACGCTCGTCAAGCTCATCTTGTAAAGTAGAATTCGTAAACACTTGTAGGTGTTATAAAGTAGCATGTAATTTAAATTTCATTTCCCCTAAGTTTTGAGTGCAGGAATTCTCGAAGAGGTCTATTCATTAAATTAATATTTTCTAGCGCAGTTTTGGTAGTAAAATGTAATAGTGTATGTTTTTTTGGTTTATTTTTTCTTAGCCTCACGCTGTATCACGTAGCATGGTAGGAAAAGATAACCTGGTAACCTAGTGTTACGATATTTCCAATAAACACTTCCCACCTTACCGCCCATTGCGTGTTGAGTGACGTAACTCAACGCCGCGTTGTGTCTCGTTATCGGAGCGAAGATACGAAAATATCTTATATTTCCTCGAGTGAAAATCGTACCCACAACCTGTTGCGATTACAGTCAAACTTTTTGCCCCTGCGCCACTTCTTAAATTTAGAAATATGTTATGTATTTTGTAGAATATTTTTGCCATGTTTCTTGTTAGTAATAATATTTTAATATGAAATAAGAACATGTTAAGAACATGTTGTTACTTCACATTTGGTAATAAAATGTTATTACAGCTCGGGGTTTTGAACATTCTTAGGTTAGTTTAGAAATAGAGAATTTACTGTATAAGTTTATTATTTGGATGGGCCCCAAGTAACTAAAGTAACATATAAAATCTACACGAAAGTGTGACCCAAAGGAATCGTTAAAGCCCACGAAACAGAATGACTTCGGGACTACAAGTTTGGTTTTCATAAATATATAGATAGCTGGGGGTTTATTTTGTAAATGGACTCGGCCCATGTACGGATTTAAGAAATCCACTTTTAAATTTTAGATAATATAATTGGTAATTTTGTAGATCTATATTTATATAATGCAGAGAAGTTTAGTTTTTTTATCAGTTTCTCGTTATATCCCTTACACAGCACGATAGGCAGAAAGAACCTAGTGTTAACACCCTTGTTCCCCATTTTCCACTCAATTCTGGAGGCATTGATGAGAAGATACGTGACGTGTAGAAAATTAGAAGATTTAAGTTTTCATTTTCTCGCTCTGACATCTAGGCAAAACGCGGCGTTGAATGCCGCAACGTAACACGTAATACCTTCTTAATTCAACGCAAAATAGGGATCTTAATACACCCTACCTACTCTGATATGTACGGGATACAGGTGAAGTTTTTAACGACAGATTTTAAGCAAAGCTTTTTTCGACTAGCAATATAATTCCTATTTTTTTTTTTGTACTTACGAAATTGTACTATAATTTGTACGAATTTCCTACATTATAAGACTTTAATAGACATTTATTTATAATTTTCCAAAACACAGTAAAACGGCTAATCTTGAGGACAACAATTTCACGAGCGGGGACCTCCTCAGAGTTTTTCTCATAACTCAAAATGAGATCATAACGTCGCAATCCTCTGGGAGCTTCGAAGAATAACAAAGAAAAACCCCCAAATTACGAAGGTCGAATAATTTTAGGGCAAGCCACCGAGAATGGTTCCAAGGGGACTTGGATGGCGATTATGTTGCGGTTTTATAAGGTTGTTATTTTTACGACTGGTGCCTATAATGTTTAAATATACCTTTAGTGCGTAGGTCGTACGCGTTATACGTAATATGGTAGCTTCTGTCGTATATTTAATTAGTAAGGATTTTATGGCTTGTTTTCATGTAATGTGGTGACTAATATAGGTGAAATATGTGAGTATATGAGGAGAGTACGTCGTTGCGGACAAGGGTTTGACTGTAACGCGACGGTAGTAGGTTCGACCCCCAGTGGAGGGAATGAATTGTTATTTACTAATTAATATTTTCATTTCTTTGCTCTGGCACCAAGGTTGTAAGCCTGGCGTTGAGTTCTGCTACTCAACTCGCAATGCCTCGGAAATTTCGACGGAAAGTGGGTTAACATTAAGTTCCCTGGCAGGAAATGTTTGCATATAAAATATCACTGGATTATCAAAACGTTTCTGTAAAAACAATATGTAGTAGTTGTAAGTTTTTGTTGTTTTTTTTTAAATGACAATATTTTTTCTATTTCATTTCTAAGGTTTACTGTATGATTTTATCTAACAATGGGACTGTTATTGAAAATAATTATATTTTCAAACAAAATATATTTTTTTATGATCTACCTAAAGGTATTTCCATTGAATTTTCATTTTTATACCGACGGATCTCTACTATATACTGAAACTATTTAAATTCACTCGAGTATGTAACAGACACAATATTTCTGAAATTGATTTGAAATGGTAACTGATTAAGCGATGATATTGGATTGAATTTTCCCGTTATTAATCCGTTATATTGCGTTCCGTTGCAGTTTCATTCGATTCGAAATATCACTAAATGTTTCCGCCTTGCTATATTGATAGCTAATATGGTTTTATTTTTACATATATATTTATATATGTAATTAAGGGTATAAAACAAAATTTTACTTTTATTACTCCTGTCGGGCTTCCAATCCACAACCATCACGTGGTATTTACAGATAAAAAAGTTAGTAATATATCCTAGAAAATAAATAATGCCTTATTAATTCCGACATTGTTCTTAAGAAAAACATGTTCTTTTTGTTTAAATCTATTCCATTATATACATATTGATGTCAGTCGTGGCGCAGATGCACAAATTTGTGACTGTAAGCGCGACTGGTTGTGGGTTCGATCCTTACTCAAGGAAATTAAATATTTATTTAAATTCACATTTTCATCTTTTCGCCCACCCTTCTATAAGAGGGATACGGCGTGAAGCTGTTTTTTTTTATTTTAATTCTTTACATTAAATACAACTCGACTATAAGTTATTTTATTTGAAAAAACTTAGAAATCCGTTCAGTAAGTATTCGCTGCAACTTGCCCTGTTTTTTATTTATAAAGTACTACTACTTACAAGGTAATCAAGTAGAGAGCTTTTCTTAAATTGAAAAACTGTGGCGTTTGTGGGTTTCTTCAACAACTAAGTTCAAGCACTAACATTTTATTTACGTAAACGTTTCTTATTTTTTGCTATATTTTTTTTATTCCTAAAGGAATTGCTTACCTGAATTATTAAAAATAATATAAGTAGGTATTTCTTCGTATAATCTATATTTAATATTAACGTCTTCGTACGTAACTCAACCACAAGTTAATGTAAAGTACATTTATTATATGACTACATAAAAAAAATCAGTTAAAATAAAAATAAACAGAAAACCTTTTACAAGCGCCCGTTACGAAGCATTAGTCCGCAACGCGTCGTTGGCCCCCACCAATAAAAGAATTATTATGACTGAAATAAACATTTTACGTACTGAAAATATCATATCCATATACATATCATATCATATCATATCATATCATATCATATCATATTCATATACCATATCTGTATATCCACGTAGGGCAGTCGTAAAGCAGTGGCACAAGCCGTAAGTGCGACGGGTAGCACGGCGTTGAGTTTCGCCCCTCAACACACATAATTTTCTTGTCAATATGCCAAATTAAGTTTGAAGTTTTACCTAGTACAACTATTACGTACTTGTTTGAGAAGCATCCTTTTAAGCTCTACCCATTACTTAAAATCTATACTTATAATAAAATCGTAAAAGTTATTGGGAACCTTTATAAACGTAATATAACCCAAAACAATGATTTTTAAAATTTTTGTCCGTTTGTCCGTTTGTTTGTGCGTTTGTTATCGCTAATCTTAGAAGCGGCTTAAGCGATTTAGATGCGGTTTTCTGGTAAGCTTGCTATTGAATTGTGGAAAGCTTCCGAAAACGTATAGGGTTTATTTTATTACAATCGGTTCATAAATAAAAAAAATATGTCAATTTACAGTACTCTTAGTTCGACAAATATGCTAATTGCCGTAATAGTTATTTTAGACAACTGTTTTACTGAATTGACTGAATCTTTACTTTTCAATTTCTTTATTAATATATCTATTTTATAATATAAAACACTATTATCTATTACTATCAAAGTATAATTATGTTATTTTGGAAGTTAAGTCGGTAGAAAGCAGAAAATATTTAAAAAAAACTAATATGAAATTAAAATACGAGCACATTTGAGGGTTAACTAAAGAATTATTACATTCATAGCCAGCTACGTAGTAAAGGCGTAGAGTCACAATACAAACATACATTACCAGTAAGTTACGGCCGCGTTCTGTATCCTCGAAATACTGTTCACGCAGTGAGCCCCCAGTACCCCAGTGTGCGCTTAGCACATTTGTTTACAGAGTTTATGGTCTAGACTAAATTCTAGCTAATAGGCTTATACCCTATCGGGATCCGCCTGGAGCTCGATATGGTGGAGCTGAAGTTATGAACGTTGCTTTTGACACCTTATTAATTCTTATATTTAAGTTTTAGTTTGAGGCCGGAGTGGCCGGTATAAGGGTGTGGGTGTAACGCGACGGTTGTGGTTTCCTTCCCCACTCGGAGAATTAATTATGATGCAATTCCTTAAAAATTAGGCTGAAAATAGGGAACTGAGTGTCTTTACTCTACGTTACCTCTGCCAATCCTGCTATGTGCGGGATACAGCGCGAAGCTAATAAATTTAAGTGTCCGTTTGCTTATAGAAATGACAAATCTGAATAATATGTTTAAATTCTTACGTTTATAAGATGTAATAAATTTTTATTTTAAGTTAAATTGAATTTTAAATAACAATATAAAAATTCAAATAAGTGAAGTGTTTGAGTTACGAATTCGATTCTCATTATAAAACTTTATTCACAAGTGTGTAAAACTGGCGCCACAAGATGTTATAGTAAATTCATCGTACAAACCGGAGTTAGCTGGCACACTTCAAGACTTCCATGTAACGAGCATATAATGCAAACCAGCGCCAATTTTCAACAAAACACTTCAAAGGCACTTTGGCTGGTGGTGTGGATCATTTATTTATTTACCTTTTCTTCAGCTTCACGCTGTATTCTTGTCTTCCTGCATGTGGCAGGATAGGAGCCTAGTTAAGGCACTCGGCTCGCTATTTTCCGTACTTCCGACTAATCTAGGGTTTTGGGGGCACTGTGTGTTAAATGGCGGAACTCAACGCCGCGCTTAACCTTGGCACCAGAGAGAATAAACGAAACTCGAACTCGGAACTGGAAATTTCGCCTGAAAAAGTGCACCTAGCTTATTAACACTCGGTTCCCTCTGCCTACCCTGATATATGCAGGATAAAAGCTGAAAAAAGAAAACAAACTTGCTTTATATATTTATTATAAATTAATTAATCCATATATATATTATGAAATAAATATTTTTGTAGTTAGCACACAAATGATAATTTACGAGAATTCTGTATAGACTCGTTAGTATATAAAATCGTACAGCAACGAATACAAATAGTCTAAAAAATTAACCTTTTCAACACAACTTTCCATATATATTTTGAATTATATCACTCCAAAACTTACTACTTTTCACAAAAAGCGACCTATTAAAGCTTCTCTTCAGCCAGGATTAAAAGGTAGTCTTTATGTTCTCCAGGGTAAAGTCTATAGTGCATAATGCCTGGTGCTGGGGCTTTATGCTGGTCATCATAAGTCATGTTTCGGTGAGGTCACTGTGTGTGAATTCGCAAGTGGAATTTGAAACAGGTCAACAGGCCAAGAACCAGTATTCATTTGCAGGGCAATTTAAATGACGTACACAGATCCTGGTACAACCGTAAATGGAAGATTTTTCCATATACTTAGATTTAGATTGCTCATTTAGAACATACTGTCTTTTAAGATGCATTTATAATTTTATTTTAGAGTAAAAAGGGATGTAAAACTGTAATTTCGTTAAACTTCAATTTAAATATAAAAATTATAAAATTATGCAAAAAGTTTAAAATTAGTTCTTTTAAAATAAAATTTATGCTATGCATACAAAACATAGAGTCATAGAGAATCGTAGAGAGAATTTTCGTATATTTTGGAAAGTAGTTCAAAATTATGTATTTAAAAAGTTTTCTTAAATATGATATTCATTTTATATTACTACGCCGTATTATTTTTTATTATTATTGTCTTTTTAGAAATAAATCGTATAAACGTAGAAGCGCAAGTAACGATTCCCTTGTATATTTTTATAGTTATTATCATTGTTTTTTATTCTTTTAGAATATAAGCAATATTTTGAAGCGTTGAGTTCGATCACTAAATTAGCAATGTCTCAAGAATTCGACGGAGAGTAGAGAACGAAGTGTCTTAACGACCGAGGTTACCTTTGTCTACTTATATACAGAGAGGGATACAGAGTGGAACTGAAAAATAATATTTGAATTTTATTATATAACTAGTGGACCCGAACGCGGCTACGCCCGCTTGAACTATACGAATATTTATCTATACTAATATAATAAAGCGGAAGAGTTTGTTTGTTTGTTTGTTTGTTTGTTTGTTTGTTTGAACGCTAAGATCTCTGGATCTACTGGTCCGATTTACTATGTTTTTGTTTTATATGAAAGCTGCATTCTTCAGAAGTGCTATAGGCTATATAACATTACATTACACATACCAACTAATATATTTTAAAATACTTTCTAATTTGACATGCAATTTATTCTGCCATGTTAATAACAACCGTCGCGTCGCTACGCAACCGTTACCGCGAAATTTTGATATTCATCCTTATGAAAATAAATATTATAGTCACTTTTAGCATTTCATTTAGATTGAAATTATAGTTCATAACATTCTATTAAATAATTAAGGAGATGTCACTAATTCGAAATGACGCAGCCTTCGGGCGGCATAGTGTGACCTACGCGAACGGGCAGATGACGTTGATGGTTTTTTAAATTTTCTTACATTTTCGAACTATTGTCAACTTTTATGTAATTATTTGCTGTTTATAATTAATTTAAACTACAGTTTGGTTCTCTTTTTATTTTATTTGATATTGCCCGCTAAAATTACCTTATTTAATATACAGAAATGTTTAGTTATTTCATAGAGTCGATATCTATGTATGCACGCACGGAAAACTTTAGGTACTTTTTCTAATATTAAGAATACCTATCCTTTAGTTACTTTTAATCCTTTTATTGGTTAATATCAATAACTCAGATATTTTTCAATAACTCAGATATTTTTCAATAACTCAGATATTTTCTAATAATATGTCTCTACTTATTATTCTTTTTGATTATTTAAGTTTATATTTTCTTACTAATTCTATTGAAAATTTAAAATAATTTCAAGAATATATTTAATAAATATTCTTATAGTTGAAGCAGGCGTAGCCGCGTCCGGGTCCGCTAGTTAAATATATTTATGAAATTATTTTCAGTTTCCAATAGAGAGATGCGATAAGCAAGCTCATTTTGGGTGACGTTTTCTAACAACAAACTTTGCAAATCGTTGCTTAGCAACGGCGGTTGTTATAAACATGGCGGAATAAATTGCATGTCAAATTAATAAGTATTTTAATATATTGGTATATATCGAAAATATAACAAATATGAGAATAAAAGTATCCTATGTTCATCCCGAGTCCCTCAAGTATCTCTATATGTGTATTTTATCACAATTAAATTAGCGGTTAGGCCCTGATTGCGTAAAAGACAGACGGACAGACAGACAGACAGACAGAGTTACTTTCGAATTTATAATATAGGTATTAATATTAATATATTAAATAATTCATCATGTACTCTATAAACAACATATGTCACATTCACAGCTGCGTCGTTTTCAGGACAGGAGCAGCTTAAATTTACGAGAGACGCAGTTATGAAACAGGTCAAGAGCCTTCTGTGTATCCAGCTTAATTAATACAGCTGTTAATTTTGGTTAGTTCTTTCGCTTTGCTATAATGATCCAGGCCTGCTTTGTATTTAACGTTTGTTCCAACTTCCAATTCCAGGTCCTTAAAATGATGAGTCTGGCGCTCGCCGAATCCCTTTGAGTCGTGCTTTCAAGTAATGTATTTGGTGGGTAGGCAGCCGGCAGGTTATACACGGGAGACCTATTTGGGAGAGGTCACAAGGTGGTTTCGTATAGTGTTTGTGTTGTCGTTTTGTTTTTTTATGTAGATTTGTATTTGTATTATTTGTTAGTATAAATATGATTTTTAGGTAAATATATTTGTGATAATTAAAATTTTATTAAATAGTTTTTTTAAGAATTTTATTAATTTTCAACATTATGAAGTTTTTTTACTTAAATAAATATAAGAAGATCTAGTTATAGCGTGTGGTATAAAGTTGTGAATTCCTCGCACAGAAATTCATATCATTAATTACTGGTCATTTAGAAATAATCTGGAATGACTGACAAGATTCCGCTATTTTTCTGTCACATAATAAAATCTCTAAATAATTAACTCGCAAACATTTCACAAAGCAGTTTACAGAAAAATAATGAAGACGGTTTGACAATATATTTATATAATAAAAAAATATATATTATGTATCTATGAGGCCATCATGGCACAGCGTAACAGCGCCTTACTGAAAACACGATAGTTGTAGGTTCCTTCCTCAGGTAATGAAATCTAGAATTCGGGCGGAAACAGGAGAGCAGAGTGTTTTAACACTATATTTGCTCTGCATAAAGTGAAATGGTATATTAGTGATAAACAGCGTAACACTAAGAATGCTAGTAATATCGTACATTTATAATACAATCAAATTATTTCCCGATATTAATATAAACAATATTGAACATATTTATATAGTTTATTGGTAGAGTTTTCTATCGGGTTTAAGGAAAGTGTTCGTCACGTAACTATAACTGTGGGTGAAAGTTTTCTTACCCTCACAAGTGTCAACACAGTTACTCACCCTGACGTCAACTGGGGTTAAGAAGTTATTGCTGGCTCTACGGGGAAAGTAATAAACTAAGTTTGCATTTGCACTTTGCTTTCACAAAAAGTTTACTTCAATAAAATGGCGACAATTTAGGTGTAAAGGATGTTTTTTCTTTAAATTATTGGATATTTTTGATTTACGTATTTACACACGTGGAATATAAATTATATAGAATATAACTTATATAATAGAATTTAATTTGAAAGCGTTTTGGTATTATATTCAAGTTTTCGAAGTTACAACGGTGTGTTTGAAGAATTGCGATGATTGGTAGATTAGAATACCACTAAAAAGTATATTTAATTTAATAACATATACAAATAAAATTAATAATATATATAAATACCAATTTCGGTCTAGTTACAGAAAGTAAGGCATTTGGCCTAGCAACTAATGAAAAATTTTATTTAAAACGAAAATAAGAAGGCAAACACCGGACATGAGTTCTAGAAGGGCTCTAGTGGACCCTCCAAATGAAAGTAAGAAACAAACTCCTAGAAGGACTTATTCAGCTCCACTCAACACACTTTACAGAAACATTTAAAACATTAACAAATAACAAAAACTTCAATAAAAAAGTCATGTTTTATTTAATTTTACTGATGTATTATAAATTAATTATTAAAGGTTGTATTTTACATGATAGTCTCACTCGATTTAGATCTCAAAACATGTGCTAAGTTCATATATGAGTACTAGTGGACCCGAACGCGGCTACGCCCGCTTGAACTATACGAATATTTATTAAATATATTTATGAAATTATTTTCAATTTTCAATAGAGCGATGCGTTAAGCAAGCTCATTTTGGGTGACGTTTTTTAACAACAAACTTTGCAAATCGTTGCTTAGCAACGTTATAAACATTGCGGAATAAATTGTATGTCCAATTTATAAATATTTTAATATATTGGTATAATTATATCGAAAATATTACAAATATGAGAAAAAAAAAGTATCCTATGTTCATCGCGAGACCCTCAAGTATCTCTATATGAGTATTTTATCACAAATAAATTAGCGGTTTGGCCCTGATTGCGTAAAAGACAGACAGACAGACAGAGTTACTTTCGAATTTATAATATAGGTATGGATAAAATAATATATTAAATATTCAATTTAGAGCTGCAGTAGTAGCGTGTGAACTAAATACATAAGATAACTAAATCATAGCGCGTTAAAGCGCTCGTCTTACGCTTTCTGCACGCTGTCACTTCCCGCTAAGAGAGATATGAGCAGACTGCTTTATTAAATAGAAATAAATAGTTTAAAATGTAATTTTCTATATTATTTTTTTAATTGTTTTTATGGAGTGTGCCACAGTGGTACATACGTGTGATTGTAAATGCGATAATTGTGAGTTTGATTCCCATTTGGGGGAATTAATTATTATTTTTTTAATTTCCTCTCTCTGGCTCGCGGCGTTAAGTTCTGCCCCAGAACGTCCTATGGCACATCTAGCAGAAACTGGGAAGCGGTCTTAATACTTGGTTCCCTCTGTCTACTCTGCTACAGGCGGAATACAGCGTTAAGCTGAAAAAAAAGTTGATATCAAATTTATTGTATGTATATTGATTTTTTGTATATTAAGTAAAAATCCTAAAATAAGACTTTTTCGCTTTCTGAAAAAAAATCTTAACTGAGTTTGAATGTAACAGATGGGTTTATAATTTGTTCTATCGAAATAAACTCTAGCGCGATGTTGGAATTTCATAACTAATTATGCATTGAAATAAAGCAAAAAGTTTGGAAAGGGGTAATTCTTTGTAAGGAATTGAGCCAGTTATTTATTTTATTTGACGGCATCTAATACTATTTTCTTTATAAAATTTAACAATTCTATATCCTATCCTATATCTTATAAAACAAAGTCGCTTTTCGTGTCTGTCTGTTGTTTCTAACTCTTCTTCTTCTAAACCACCCAACGGATTTTGATGCGGTCTTCACCATTAAGTCGGGTGTTTTTCGTAGAAGGTTTATATATAGTTTATTATTTGTACATTCTTATGTAAATTAACATAAATACGATAATCCTATATCTTATAAAACAAAGTCGCTTTTCGTGTCTGTCTGTTGTTTCTAACTCTTCTTCTTCTAAACCACCCAACGGATTTTGATGCGGTCTTCACCATTAAGTCGGGTGTTTTTCGGTAGAAGGTTTATATTATAGTTTATTATTTGTACATTCTTATGTAAATTAACATAAATACGATAAATGTAGTAT
>HE672008.1:0-53415 GCA_000313835.2 Heliconius melpomene melpomene | reverse complement strand
AAGATACTACAAAAAAATCCGCGAGAGCATATTCGTATCTTTTAAGAATAACGTGTAGTGATCATATTTCTGTCTAAAAATAATAATTTCAATATATTTTTTATTGTGAGGGATATTTTTCTATAATGGTATTAATCCTTATCCTTTAAAATACTTTATTAATTTTCTACGTTAAACGAAGATAAAATTTGCTTTTTACAATATTTCGAAATTGCGAATAGTATTACAGAAAAACGCATTTAATTGTTGACACATCCCGCCGTTGACACATCATCTGTATGTTACTCAAGTTTCACTTATCCCTTACTCTCAGCATATAAATAAGTACATTAGTTACGTTGGCCATTTAATGTAGACCAAAACTGTCTTTTACTGTTTTTCATTTTAATAAGTACTTTAGAATTTGTTACAATATCAAAAAATGCCTGCCTTACACGCATCGGTGGTTCAGTGGTAGAATGCTCGCCTGCCACGCGGGCGGCCCGGGTTCGATTCCCGGCCCATGCATTCTATTTAATTTTCCTCACAGGCAGCCACGTCGTGCTTGCTTTTCATCAGGGACAGAATACCCTCTTCAGCATTAACCACAAGCTCGAAAAAAAAACCCGCCTGCCTCTATAGCAACGAAGATTTAGTTAGATGCGTTTGCACGTATTGGATAATTGGAGTTGAATGTATTATTTAAGCGCGATATATTTGGTTTGACATTTTTTGTAGTAGTTATTAGTAGGTAGGTTTTTGTTTATAATTTCTTCCGTTTAAAAATAGTCATTTAACTATCTAAAAATAGTCATTTAAATATATTTTAATAAGTACTTGAAAAGATTAGTAGCACAGATTTTAAATTACGGTACCTACTAAAAAACCCTTGCTGTGTAAAACAATTGGAAAATCCTTATTGAAACTACGAAAATGCGGGTTGCATTAGGGTTTAATTAATTTTCACATTATCTTAAGTGCTTTGCAAACATACATTACATGAATAATCCAGTAGTTAAAGCGGGCGAAGCCGCAAGAGGGTCGCTAGTTGAATATAATATACTCTTTAGAATGAATTATGTTCTAAATTATATAAAACTTTAGTAAAGCTGTACTCTAACATGAATGACAAATTAAGATCTAAAGCAGTAAATTATTTAAACAAAAAACTACATTAAAATATGTAGGTCGCAAACCTTTCGGCTTAACCTTACGAACTAGGTTAAACACTTTAGCAAAAAAACATTTGTAAAGTTATGAAAATTATCGTGACGTGTACTCGTATACAGATTGCGAACTATGCATAACAATAGTAGGTACAGTCCACAGCTGAAGTTATCTGGCAAAAGGATCTGAAAATAATTCAGCTTCCCGTTATATCCTGCATATACCAGGGTAGGCAGAGGGTACCTAATGTTAGGACACTCCGTTTCCCACTTTCTGCCCAATTTTTCATGGCATTACATGTTAAGTGGAAGCCAGAATGAAGAAATTAAAATATAAAGAAATAATAATTCATTCCCCTGAGTGGATCGAACCGCCAACCGATATGCCACGACGACTTCATCATAATTTATTAACAATACCAACTTATATTTATATTATAAAACACTTATTCCTACCTCAAAATTTTATATCACTCTCGAAATGTTTTCTAAATGTACCTAAAACAATAAATTATAGGTACATTTCACAAATATAATTAGTTTGGACTACTATGTAACAATTCTATATACATTTAGGCAAATGTTTAAACGGGCGTATTATTTTTCTGACGCTACTCGCCCAGAAGCTGTACTGTACTGCGGTAAAACTGTAGAACAGTGTGTTGCGGGTGGGCATTGTACCTACATTGAATTACATTTGCAACTTGTAATATGCTTTTATTATACTAGAGTTTGAAGTTATAAATAAATTTACCACCTGCAAAGTTATATGAATATTTAAATAAAAAAATTGTGTTACATTGAAAATTCGGGCCTTTATTTATTTTGTATAACTAACTCATTTGTTCGGCTGTCAGTATTTGGGTCGTACGCCCGATTGAGTAATGGACGTTTTAATTTATCTTTTATTTATTTATTTTTGTTTGTATCATTTTGATTTGGCTGTTGTCGCTTTTGGATATTAAAATTTAACGCGTTTTCTATTGTCCTTTATATTATTTGAATATAGTTATAGGATATAATAAAAAGAAAGTAAAAAAATAGAAAGGTAAAGAGGCAAAACTGCCTTTGAGTTACGCCACTCAGCACACAATGCATCCAAGAATTCGGCAAAAAGTAGGGAACGGAAGTGTTATGGGAACGGAGTGTCGTATCACTAGGTTCTCAGGTTCCCATAAGCTACACTACTATGTGCGTGCTACTGCGTGAAGCTGAAAAAAAAAAACAAAATTATTATATTATACCTTGGTTGCAAAAAATAAAAATTTCCAAAGGTGAATAAGTCAAACAGCTCTCAGTTGGTGCTAAACTGAAATGTTATGAAATGTTACTCAAATTACGCATAATTACCAGTAGGGTCCATCGCTTCGTGTCCCGGCTTGTTAATTGTGGAACAGAGGCTATTGCCGCTCCATAAATCTCCGTCGACTTAACGTCGGCGCTGTGAAATATTAACCGCGTTCCGCTTTTGACGCCCGGCCTAGACAGCGAATAAATAATAGAATACTGGAAGAACTTCTAATGCTATGTATTTGTTGGAAAAATTCTGAAGCTGGAAAGCTGTACTGGGTAATATGTTTGGGTAGTATGTGGGCTTGAAAAATTGTAGTGGTGATATGTATTAGAACTCAGGACTTGATGTGTCATGATTGATGATCATGATTAGATTTCGGAAATTAATTACCAGACCAGCATGATTTGAAATATGAATGAAAATGAAATTTTTAACATGTAGTCTTTAAAACATCGGTCAAGTTCGAGTCAGACTTGCCCACTGAGGGTTCCGTACCAATGTAAGCAGTCAACACAATTGCAGATCAATGGGAAGTAAGATTTATTCAACTTGACAAACCTAGATGCCCACACAGCAGGTCCACGAGAAGTGCCTTAATCAGGTTTTAATTACGCTGCGAAGTTCATACTAAATGCAGCAGAAATAATGCATATCTTTTATATGTGTTGATTTAAAAAAATATGTTTCTGAACTTTAAGGGGGCCTAGATTTATCCCTAGGGGGATATTTGATATTAATTTCAGCTTGATACGCTTTCTCGAGATAAATGATCTCGACAGACAGATAGACGGATCACAAAGAGATTGTATAAGAGTTCACTTTTTTTGAGGCATGGAACCCTAAAAAAGTAAATGGTTTAAATAAAACAAATTGCTAATATAATAAATATAGCTAGCATTTCTAGTTAAACATCGGGCTCTATCATTTCAAATGTGTCTACTATGCATACTGTCGCGCAGGAAGTGGGTGCTCTTGCATCAATCAAGGAATTAGAGCCCTAATCTCATTTGTCCCATTGCTGCCGGCCCCTGGCGTTAAACCGTGAGTATTGCCGTTGCAATGACGCACATTCTCTATGGGATAATTTATTTGTAGGAATCAATCGTTTTCCTTTGTTCACTATAAGTAATGAATAAATATTATTATTACAGAAAATTACGGTAGATTCGGTTCTTTGTGTTTATTAATATTTACATTAAATTTTAATTTTAAATTGTATATTTAAAAGTATAAATATTCTGTGCCGTCAAGTGTACACCGCATGTTGTAAAAATGTCTGGAACAAATAAAATATTAATAAAATTAAAAGTGGAAATGCAACATCCAATATTAAAAATTGGATTAATTACTTTATATATAAAAACTGAAGCAAACAAAAAAAATGAGAAATGGAGTGCCTTAACACTAGTTTCCCTCTATTTACCTTGCGTTTTAGGAAAATGTATATATAAAACCTTACAGCCTACTACCGTTTCCCTGCAAAATGATTTTCTTTTTCCGTTCCGTGTAAATCACTGTCACGTGAAGTCAATCTGCAATTTGTCAAGTTCACGGACATATCTCGTATATGCAATACGTCACTAGCACATCCATCAAATATACATCCGTGTTTCATAAAAAAAATTCGCTTCTAACAATATTTAGTATAGCAGAAAGTCGACGGTCGCCAAAATACTCGTTTATCATCGATTCTACCTGCACGTATACACTTTCGATGCCCCATATTCTTTTATGGTGTAAGTGTAAAGCGATTGATTGGACAGTTGGGTTCTGTATAAAATTAAAAAATTTCGCCTATTCATTTGATTAACTTTTGAACTTTAACAGTGTGAAACTGTGGAGTCAGAGGGAACCTGAGAACTTCGTGCATTTAGTAGGGTAGAACTTACTGCTCGAGAAAGGGAATTTGAGGCATTGAGGAAGTCAACGCCGCAGTAAGACACTGTAACATCTTACCACAATATTCTCAATAGCAATTAAATAAAAGAGTGTATATTATAATTCGTCCCCACTTTCCGCAGAATGTCGTAACGGTGTGTCTTAACACAAGGTTCCCTCTGCTTAACCTGCTATGTGCGGGATAGAGCGTGAAGCTATAATAATATATTATAATTATTTTCAGGTTTTGCTTTTATAAATATTGTAATTATAAAGAAATTGATCCTTCCACTGCGTCTATAGGGATGATCCAAGGTGCCTAAAAGATTACCATAACACTTTTCCACTTAAAGACCTTCAAAAGGATATATCTTGTAAAACAATATAGATAGGTTTATTATATGTTTATTGGTATAGGACAAACGTTATCTCGTTCGTTATGAATAGGGTCTGTTACCTTATAGCGCCTATAGGAATATCCGACAATATTAAATCCCAGGGTAAATATCACACGTGCTGCCTTTAATGCCTCATGTATTTACTTTGTGTACTTTGGGTTAATTGAATTTAGCTGGCCGTTACATCCTATGGTAATTGCTCAGCTATTTCTATATTTGGATAGTATATACGATTTCTAGGTTAAATTTGTGATTCAATTTAATGTAAATATACATGTATTTAGTCGTTCTTTTGGTTTAACAATATTGAAGATTGAAATTTAAGGTATAAATAGCAAAAATGATTGGCAGGACAGACTGGACGTGGTAAATGGTAAAAATTTAATTTCGTTTTTCGTATATGTATAAGAATAATGATATCCAAAACCAAATCTTGCTATACCAATAAAATTATACGGAAATATTTGATACATCATAGTAGAATCAAACCCACGACTAATGTGTACAGTCAGACATTTTATATTTGTTTCACAATGGAACATTTTCAACTTTTAGGGTTCCGTACCTCACTCACAGGATCACTTTGATGTCCATCTATCTCTATCTAGTACCTAGTACTTCCTATTGAACCCCTTGAAATTGGTACAGAAGCCTTGGGGGCGAGTGCGACTCACTCTTCCAGTATTTTTCGTAGTATATTTTAATTTATGTTGTTAGGTATGTTTAAATATTGGTCAATTTCTAAGTAATTGTATTTGGCCATGTTGTTTATGGTGTTCTCTAATAATATTGACATATTCCTGATAAATGGTTTGACTGGACAAGGA
The DNA here is from genome assembly GCA_000313835.2 of Heliconius melpomene melpomene. Taxonomy (NCBI): domain Eukaryota; kingdom Metazoa; phylum Arthropoda; class Insecta; order Lepidoptera; family Nymphalidae; genus Heliconius; species Heliconius melpomene. The sequence continues at coordinate 47,873 of HE672008.1, read as the reverse complement.
TTCACCATAGTTTGGACATTATGTCCAGTAAATGATGGATAACGATGACATTGACCTATCTGACCCAATACATTGTTTGTACCGTGACTTTATATAGGCCATCCATCAATTGATGTCAATGTAAGGACAAAGTAAAAATCTCTAGTAACAATACGTTACTATTAAATAAAAGTGCTTTATTTCTTTTTTAATATAATAATGTTTGTTTAAAATTAAATTATAATCAAAATTCAGAGGAGGACGATTCAGAGGAAACCTAGTTAAGACTCCGTACTCCACTTTCCGCTGAATTTTTAGAAGCATTCCGTGTTAACGGAACTTACGCCAGGCTTTTACCTTGGTGCCAAATCGAAAAAATGAAACTATTAACAAATAAGAACTCCACCCAGTTGAGATCAAATCCACAACCGTCGCGTTAGTCACATTTTCGTGCCTCTGCGCCATAATGGCCTCATTATCAATTTAAAATAAATAGTATTGCACTAAAATTCTAAAAATGAAATATATTTAAAATAACAATAAAAACTACATGTTACATGCATAAATAATATGTAAAATATATGCACACGCTAAACGAGTCTCAGTTTACGGACACAGTTTACAGCTGGCATAAATTGCTAAGTTTATTCATCGTCTCTCCTCGAGCATGAAACAATAAACTTCAGGGGCCTTTTCTACGCCATAAATATCACATTACTATAAGTGGGCACAATAAAAATTTAACAACATTACCCCATAATGTGGCGATTGTACGGGAGTGAAGTTTTATGGCTTATAATTATTATTTATATATGAAAAGAAAAAATTAAAATGGGTTCCTAATTGAGTAAATATTAATGATTTCATATTTTTTTTTCGGGGGATGGTTTCTAATGAGTTCTTCTTTTCCCTTCTTTCCACATATATCAGGGTTGGCAGAGGGAACCTGGAAACCTAGTAAGACAATCCGTTCCTATTAAGACACATCCGTTTCTCATTTGCCGCGCATTTCTGGAGGCATTGCGTGTTGAGTGGCGTAACTCAACGCCGCTCTTTGCTTAGACATCAAAGCAAAGAAATGAAAATATTAATTTATATTGAGTCCAATTAAATATGTGTCATATAAAACTAATCAGGAACACAAAATTAAATGCCATATTCAATATTTTTTCAGAACTAAAAAAAATAACAAGATTATCACTATTTTCAATTAAAAATTCCAGTATTTAGATATAATATTTTAAAAATATCAAGAAACAAAAAACAAACAAAAATAACAGTTAACCGCTACCTTAGACAATTAAAAATTAATTCAAAGCAAGTCCAATGTTCCCTCGACCACGGTACGGTAGTCGATACTGCAGTGAACTCAAACTTATTAAATTATAATAGAACTTATAGCAACTAGGTATGTTCTAGGCTTTGAAACAATAAAGAGAACTTTAAACTTCATTAACAACTCAAGGCTTGCATCGGCAAGTCGGGCGCTGGGAAACACTTGAACCCCTTTATGTGAACAGCGGTCTATCCATCTTGATGTACATACTCGTATATTAATTTATGTTATGACATAATTTGAGTTTTTTTCAGGTTGCTATATTCCGCGTATAGAAGGGTAGGCAGAGGGAACCTAGTGATAAGACACTCCGTTCCCTTTCTGCAGAATTTTCGAGGCATTGTGTGTTAAGTTGTGGAACTACACGCCATGCTCTTGTCTTGGTACTATATGTTGGAGGGTAATGGAACCCAGAACCGTCGCGTTACATTTATGTCATTTTTTCACGAGTTTTTATGGGTGTTTTTATATCAGCTAAATGAAAATAGGCATAGGGAGTCTATGACACAAATGTTTTCAGTGCACGAGGTAACTCAGACCTCGCAAAATTCATCCTAGACTATTTTTTAATTTTGTATTACTAGGTCATGAGATTCATACAACCGAACTCTTCAGCTTTTAATATTAGATTATATATGAAATAATACCAAAATTTGTATTATCTCATCAAATTTTACTATTTATTAAACTGCATAATAATGAAGCTTAGTCTATCATAAAATAGCCTACCACTAGCACTTCTAACTACCTACCCTATATAATTGTATAGAAATTATTTATATAATTAAATCCTATAGAAACATTTTGCTAAAGCTGCTTTTGTTTTGTATGTTTTTGTTAAGGATAAGTCATATTTTCATGAGCAAGTAAACTAAAAGTAGTGTCATGGCTGAGCAACTTTAATCTTACTTAAAGCCAAGTTCCATTTAAGTTGCAGCGCGCTTGTAACTCACAGAGGGAAGTTCAATTAAGTATATATTTAAGTTATTATAACGCCCTAGAAATATAGCGCCGGAACAAATAAAAGAATAAAAGAATTCTGGAAAAATATAAACTTTTGTTCAGAATTATTTATGATCACTATTTAAGAATGCGAATTGTTCTTTATATTATAAGGTTTAAATTTTACAAGCAGAAAACTTGTATAATAAATTTTTAGTTTAGTTTTGTTAGTATAATTTTTTAATAAAGAATTCGATGGAGATTTTTTTTTGTGTGTTTTTATTATATCATTTTATTGCATCTATCTTATTATATATATAAAATCGAAAGGTCACTCACTCATCACGAAATCTCAGAAACTACATGTGCTTTTTTGAATTTGCGATATTCGACTTCTAAGGGGTTGTTTTTGGGGTTGAAAGTTTGTATGAAACTTCGTTACTACAAATGCTAGGAGTCTCAAATTTTGCATGGACGTCACTTATAGGACGTAGGTACTCATAGAGACAGAAATTAATAATAACGTAGTTCACGTGGGCGAAGCCGCGAGCGGGCCGCTAGTTTATTATATATTCATTTACTATCAACATTTCAAAACGTACATACTTATATTATAATTAATTAAAGTTAACATGTAGATTCAAGAAAAAGAAGAAACTCCTTAGCAATCCATGGATTCACCGTGCGGGTGCCGGGCCCATCGCGTTGCAGAGAGAGGAGTTTAAAGAGTGCCTGGGACTTACGATCCAAGTGTAGGTTTAAGGGGCCCCTTTAAAATGCGCATTTACGTTTACCTCCACTGTTCACGCTCCTCTCTCTACCTAACCAAATTTGAAAAGATCCTACTAATGCCGCTTTCGAAATACTTGCTAAAAATGAACTAATAATCGTTCTAGAAAGGCCGAGAGAATAAAATAAAATTGATTGACATTACCATTATATTATACCACATGACATTGCTAACAGGAGCTCTTGGCGTCCAAATAAAAGCGGAAATAAAGCCCTCTTTCGGTTTCATTAAACACATAAAATTGGTGAACAATTCCGTTATCCCATTTTAATGAATAACGGCAAATTCTTTTCACATACTTCTAATAAAGAGAAGCGTCGAAACTTCAAATTAAGATTCTTAGAGTTCCGCGCGCGGGGAATAAGATTAATGAAGGGCGGCACCTGGGGGTCGCCCCACTAACGACGCGACGTGTCAGGGTTCCCCCTGTTCCCCCTGTATAACTGTTAAAAATAATAAACGGAAAAATGTTTTTCTATCATTTCTATTTGGAGCGTCCGGACATTTCCGTTCTGGAAAACGGCATATCGAAATTATAACTTGGACAAAGTTTTTGGCAATCGTTGTAATGGTAAATGCAGTTTTGGCAGCCGATGAAAACGTGAAGGCTATAATCGAAGTAAGTTGTGATGTAGTTTTGCTGTTATGAAACATATTCGGCTCTATGGAGTAGGATAAGTTTGATATTTAGGTTATGTACATTAAAATTAAATCTAAATCAGCTTCACATTGTATCTCGCACACAGCAGAATAGGAAGTGGGAACCTAGTGTGAAAACACTCCGTTCCCCACTTTCTACGCAATTCTGGAGGTGTGTTGAGTAGCGTAATTCAACGCCGCGCTTTTGTCTCGATGCCAGAGCGAAGAAAATGGAAATATAAATTTAAATGAATGTTTTATGTCCTCGAGTGGGGATCGAACCAGTCGATTTTATATCCAAAAAAAAAAAAATCAAGGTATTATGCGAAAATTTTTGATACATGTTAACAAGCCTAACTAATTACTATCAGTATGCCACAACTTGGCCACCGCTGGTATCCTCGTATACGAATTGACCTTTTAAGTCCCGCTAAGAGGGTTATCGACACAGGTTAAATTAATTAATCATAGGTTGACTTTAATTCGTTGGGGTTAATGAGAAACCTTAGTTATAAACGAAACGACAGCTTTATACAAAGACTTGGATATTATAATGTTAATCTTAAAGCGAGACTAATGTTTTGGTGTAAATATATTTAACTTCATTAGTTAATTTTAAAGTATTTTCTGCAATAATTTTACACATTAATGTAGATACTGTTATGAGGTCAGTCGTGGGGCAGAGGCACAACTGTGTGAACCTAGAACGCGACTGGTTGAGGGTTCCCTATTCAAAGAATTAAAATATTTATTTACATTTATATTAATTTCTTCGCTCTGATGGCGAGGTAAAGCGCGGCGTTGAATTCCGCCCCTCTACACGCATTACCTCCTGAATTCGACCAAAAATGGGGAACAGAGTTTTAACAGTAGGTTCCCCTCTCTATCCTGCTGTGTATGGGATATTTTTTTAGATTTTTTAAAATTAAACATTCGTAAGAAAGAAAATCCAGGTCCCACACAATTATTACGGAAAACCTTACATATTCATATGTTGAAAAAAAGTAACATACTATCATTCGAATGCATTATACCGTTAATAAGCTATATGTAAGTGTCGCCCACAATGAGAATAATAAAAGCGCATAATGTGAATGAAAATAGCGTCCACTCTTACTGAATATCACAATGCGATGACAACAATAGCCTAGGACCTACATTCCATATAGACTAAATGAAACAATACCTCTATGGAAAATGAGACAAAAAAATGTTTGTAAATTGAAAGCGAAGCGAAGCGAACGGCTTTAATAATGGTAGTGTGAGTTATTCCTTGCTGGTGTTGCCAGTAATTTAGGCTGTGTATCGTGCAATATGGAACGGTGTGGAGTAAGGCATAAATTGAGAAGACCATTTGGTAGCATGTTGGCGCACCATAAATATTTTAAAGAATTTCAATCTACCGTCGCTTTTGCTGTACAGTCTATGGTAGTAGAATTCAATTTTATGTTGGAGCTATTGTGTTTATTTACTTTTTGATCTATATATATTAATACAATGAATTATAAGAGATATTATAGGCCTGTCAGAGATATACTAGAGGAAAATCGTAGGGCACACAAGCGTGTGATTATAAAATAGACAAGTTCTGGGTTCGAATCGATGAAATGAAATATTTAATATTTTAATTTCTTCTTAATTCTAAATAATTTTAATGTTTGTCTTAAAAGAAAAAATATTATCTTCAATTTCAATTCGAATCATCATCATCATCAGCCTGTCTTCGTCCAATGCTGGACATAGGCCTCTCCAAACGGCTGGATGCGAAGAGCTGAAGATCGATGGAGCCATTGGAGAGGCCAATTCGAATATTAACCAACAAATAAAAATCTAGTAAATATTATATACTAATTTTACTAGTTTCATTTTATCACAAATACCATGAATAAAAGATAATAATATTCGATAATTAGTTATTTATAATTTACACGTGATTCATTAGCTTATTATTTCCGCATTGTAAATGTATAAATCAAAAGTTGCCCGCATAACGAAGGTTTGTTGTATATGGCTTAATTAGTTTATTTATTATAGTATTTTTAATTTTAAAATTTTTCAAATAAATAATTTGAAATAAGTGTTATAAAAACTGATAGAGATTTACAACATTAATCACAATTTTAGGATATAACACTGCGTTTATATGTATTTTTATTTTTAGGGTTCTGCACCTCGACAGCAAGTTAATTACAAAATAATTTATTTTGGTTGATGTTAATTTTAACCTTATTATATTTTTTTTAGCCTTTTACAGTTCGAAAATGTTCATGAAATTGTTCATTTATATTTTATCATTTTAAAATCGATAAAACATTTAAAATGTTTTAGCATTATATAACTATTACAATACGAAAGTCAACTTTGACAAGTTCTCTCATCTCATTATTACTTTATTGTTTGAGAGCAACTACAAGTAAGTATATGCAAACTTCGCAATTCGAATTGGAAAATACAAATAAACTGAAACAAATAACAACGAAGAACGAACGCGTCTATTATTTACATATTGAAACACTTTAAAGTGTAAAGTATGTACGTATGAGCGCACAGCCATATATATGGAACTCTTCAAGAAGTACTAAGCAGTAGCTTCTAACAAGAAATGTTCAAAAAGCTGTTCTGAACATCTCATTTCGAGAGGAATACAAGACAATGCTTTTAAGCGATTCATCTATCGTATAGGGGGGAAGGGGGGGGGGGGGGACAAAGCTCATATTTTACAATACGTGTTACATGTGAAGATTTTTCCAAACTTTCTCTTTTTGGTTGAATTTCATAAATATGCACCCCTGTATATGAGAAGAGACTTCTCAGTATTTCGTCTGGGTTTGCGATCTGTCGGGTACTTATTGGGGCTTTTGTTTATTCTGCGTATCTACATGTAGGAAGATACGTTGTTATGACTACATACTTTTTTTGCCTTATTGCGAGACGTGCGAAGGGGTGAAAGTAATAATATGACTATATTATATTATAGGCTTACGGGAAATGGAAGAGTTGATTATGACTTATTTTCCTTTTCGGATGAAGTAAATATATTTATTTGAGGTGCATATTTTATTTATTATATAAGTTATGTAAGATTTAGTTAAAATAAACTGAGGAATACTGATACTAAGTTAAGAACAAAAATGCTGGTTTATAACATCTCTTGTTTGGACAGATTTTAATTATAATTTCAGTTCAGTTCCTAAGATTACCGCGTTTAAAAAAAGAAAATTTTCAGTTTTACAATATTAGTATAGGATTCCCTTTATTCCCTACTTTCCACTTGGCTGAGCCATTGCATTACATTCGAACAGAACATAAACATTACCAGAGCGGAATTTGCACTGACAAACATTATGTTCAATAAAACTAGTTAAAAGTGGTGCTATAATCAAAAACATATACATTTACGTAAATCAACTTCAGGTTACATCCCACACACAGCGAGGTAGGCAGAGGGAACCTGGTGTTAAAACTCTCCGTTCCCCATTTACCGCCGAATTTTCAAGGCATTGCGTGTACAAAGGCGAAACTCAACGTCGCGCTTTGCCTTGTACCAGAGCGGGGAAATGAAAATATTAATAAATAATAATTCATTCTCTCGAGTGAGAAACGAACTCACAAACTACTCGACCTCTCAAGTTAAAAATTACGTAAAATATTATATACCTACAATCTTCTGTGTATTTGGGTGTAAATACTCGATTTACATAGAAATTCGGGAATACCTATTAAATATTTTACAATAAAAAAAAAATTAAAATCGTTTATTTCCACTCGCTATGTAAATTCACACGTCTTGACCCGATGATTTATATAGTAATAAACATCATGAATCACCAGCCGTCGTGACCGCTCGTAATTGCTTTGCCAATCGAATTAATTTCTTCGGTTAGTACTTTATGGTAGTGTTCTTCAAATTGATTTCTCCGAGATATCAATAATAATTTTTAAATGTATCTTTTATATGGACTATATTTCTTGATGTTTATAGGTGGTGGTGCGGTCTATTTTGCCGCGCTGTAGGAGATTGTTTGTTTTCCTTTTGGAGAATCTTGCTATTGGATTAAATTCTCGTATATGTTATTATTCTTGAGGCTATTCCTGGCGCAGGTACAAGCGTTTGACTGTAAATGTGATAGATCGTGGGTTCGATTATCGGTCGAGGAAATTAAATATTTACTATTTTCAAATTAAATTCATAGCACGGCCTTGAGTTCCGCCACGCACCAGGCAATGCCTCCAGAATTCGACAAAAAGTGGGGAACGGAGTGTTTTGACACCTGATTCACTTTGCCTTTGCAATATAGAGAATTAAATTTCCTAAATAAATGTATTTAATATATATTGAAATATTTTTATTATTTATTGTTTGCAATAATTGAAAATTATGATATACTGTAATTAAAAAGATTACAACGGCCTAATTAGTTTATTATTTCTATATCAAAAAAGCAGAATCTTGTATTTTCGTTATAATAAAAGATAATGATAGCACGATATTTTAGAAGGAACAACTCTGAGGAAATGTAATTTTGGGGGGATTACGACCTTATCTCAGAATTAGCAATAAAAACAAGTCTTTAGTAGATTCGAACTTTTTTTAATGGTAAAAATCAAATGTTTTATTTAGAAAAAAATTGCTGGGCTTTTCAGCCGATTTTAACGCAGTTATAAAAGAATTACAAGCTTATGGTATGTTTAAACTATCCAATCTTTTTATGGAAGTCGGATATAATACTTTAATTACATATATTTTATAGCTGCGGCGTTGAGTTCTGCTACTCAACACGCAATGTCTCCAGAATTCGGCAGAAAGTGGGGAACAGAGTGTCTTAACACTAGGTTCCATCTGCTTACCCTGGCTGTGTGTGGGAAACAGCGTGAAGCTGATTTATTTTTTATAGCGAAATTATGATGAAAGCATAGCGTTGATATGCTGTGAGATTGTGTTATTTTAGACTAAGATTTCGTCGTTATTTTAAAAATATGTTTAATCTACAATAAATGTAATATATTTAATTTAACAAAAAAAAGTATTATAGTTTTAACCTTTTGTAGTATTATCTGTCTACTATATTTATATGTGTCAAAGTAATTGTTAAATTGTCAAAATTTTGGATCGAAAAGTTTTGTAGAAAGATTTTTTATAATTTAAAAACAGTAATGGCGGGCCGTGGTTGTAACTTAGAATGCGTGAAAGGCAAACTAGACGATAATGTAAGAGAATTTATAGGTCCGGTCAAAATTGTTTTAGTTGATGAACCAAACAGTGTGTACATGAATAGGAAGTGCCAGGCGGCGGCTATAGTTTTAGCTCAAATGATGATGGCCGTCACAACTCTTACTGCAATGCTCTACTCGATGTCGTACAAACAGAAATATTGGTTGAATGCGTTACATATATTTCTCTGTACTATTGGGGTAAGTTATTACTTCTTGTCATTGATAGTTAAACCCATTTTTGACATTTAATACCTATTTGACGATATTCTTAACAAAATGGTGTTCTGGTGTTCCTTTCCGGTCTTTTTAAATTAAATCAAAAACTTTTTATTACGCAAAATGATTCAAAGGAACGTAAAGATATAGATATTTGGTATGCAAATTAAATATTTATTTTCCTTTTCTTGTACAGTTTCAAGCTTGTATACCCTCAAGTATTCTAAGCCTTAACTCCTTGAGCGGTTCAGCAGCACCGATGAGAATACATGATCGCCAAGTTGAACATATAATGTTGGGAACCTTTGGACTAGTATGTACATTACTTGGAATGACAGCATTACTTTATCTAAATACTCTAACTTTATTTACTATACATTCATTATCAGGTAAGATAATTATTTAATTTTTTATATGTAGTTTTAATGGTCTCTTTAAAAAAATATAAGAGGCCAGTCGTGCGAACGCCAGTGGTTGTGAGTTCGATTCACTCTCGAGGAAATGCAATATTTAATATTTTCATTTCCTCGAGGCAAACCACGGCGTTGATATCTGCCACTAACTCCCAATGTCTCCAGAATTCAGCGGGAAATGGGGGACGGAATGTCTTAACAGTAGGTTCCTTCTGCCTACCTCATTGTGTGAGGAATAAAGCGTGAATCATTTTATTATTTAATCTGTTTTCAAAGATTCATTTTTATTTTTACACTGTATTCCCCAGATAGCAGGGTATGCAGATGAAATTTGCCTAGGAACCACTACATTTTCTGTTCCAGTTCTCATTAAGACACTTCCGTTCCCCACTTCCCGATGAATTCTGGAGACATTGCCTTTTGCATGAGATTAGTTTAGTTATTAATAGAATAGATAGAAATTAATTAACCTAAACTTCAATAACTCTCATACACAACAGGCGTTGTAGCCAATGTTGCCTTTTTACTGTGCGGAGTTACTGGCCTGTATTTAGTCAAATATTGCGGGGGAAAAATATCCTCTGAAGATTTGGAAATTTTCGACAAACACGTTTATCTTATACACCGCATTTCGGGACTACTTGGTGTTTTGGCAGCTTCTATTTGCTTCATGACTGGAGTCATGCTATTGCCTTTTAAAAAATGGTTGCCGTTAGAAGAAATGTATTACATTACGATTCTGTTTTGTATATTGTTTACCATTATTATTATATACAAACCATTAAAAGAATTATTTTAAATTCCATTTGTTTGTAGAATATATAATATTCTAATTTTATTTTTGGGTTAGAGATTTTAATATGAGTGATTCAAAAAGATGGTTATATAAATCTTCCTCTTGAATTATCATTGTATTGTATATATTGCAATCTAGTGTTAAAAAAAATCTTGTTCCTTTAGGATACTTCTGTTTTTTACTTTCCTTTTCACTCTGCCTATCCTGTTATCCGCGTGATACTGCGTGAAGTATTAATATATTAAGAAAATATCACTATATTCGATGTAGCTAAGTGATAGATAAAGATAAAATATCAGCGGAAAAGTTACAATTTTATCTATATACAAAGAAAAATATGTGTTATTACGTGAATCATAATACCTATAATAATATGTAATAGTCTCCATTTAACTTTTCCGTAATTTCGTTAACCGCGGATCGGGTAAGCCCTTTTGTGATAACATACATAGACAGAGTTCCCCAATTCTTAAAAAGCTCGTAAACCTTAATCTCCTTAGGAAGGGGGGCAATATACACTGTATGATTCAGTAAAAAGATATGGTGTAGTTAGATCGATAATAAAATGTAAAGGGGCTAAATATAAATGTAAATAAATACTTCACTTTCACGAGTGGGTATCGAACCCAACCAGCCGCTTTTACAGGCACACTTTATGCCTCTTTGCCAGGACTGGCCTCTTATTGTACTTGTATGTTGCTAAAATTATGGCTTAGATTACCAATAGCTATAGGTTTATTTAATATTTTACAAATTTAATGTTCGCTATGACAATATAGGCTCAGTTCACATGAGGAAATTTGTAAAGATCGGGTTCTATCGATAAGAAGTTATTAAAATTGTTACCAGACTCACCCGGCTTTAATCTGCTACTAATAATGAGATGTTCGAGATTAAATCTTTCTGTACACACTTCATATAGAGGAACATGAGACGTTATTTAGAATTTGAAATAATGTGATTCTTTAGGAATCACAATAAATAGGAAGGAGAAAACGGAACCTTTATAGGATCACTTTTCCTGAAAAAAAATAATCTAAATTTATATTTAGATATAGTACAGATAAATTTAACAAAGTTGTATTATACATATAAAATGTTTGTGGTGTGACCTAAGATCCTGAAATAGGATGGGCGGTGGTGGATCCTCAGGGCCCAGTTCGCCTAGTTCTGGGTGGGTTTTTTATTAAAATATACTATGAAACTTATTCATTTAAGTACACTAATTCTTACAAACTTGTAGGTTTAGTTAACTAATGAGAGCATTACATTTTTGTCAATGAAAGACTGACAAGTCAATTTTATCTCGCAAAACATGTAGATACCACTTTTAACAACGGAAAACCCCGTCTAAAGTGACAGTTTGTCGCTTTATCATTGAAGATTGAAAGAATATAAAGTATACTTGTGTTTTATTTGACATATCTGCACAGTAGTTCTCAGCTTTACTTATAAGAAAGGAATATTAATTATTTCATTTCTTCGAGTAGGAATCGAACCCGCACCGATCTAAATTACAGCACCACGACTGGCCTCTAATTTCATTAATTGAACACAATTATTAATGAAAAGGTACTTATATTATTCACATGAGCGCTCTCCATAGAGAAGTAAGTCGTAAATTGGCATATATAATTGCGGGTGCACTTATCGTAATATTTATATTTATCAGTGATTGCCAGTACGTGAGAAATGTTATCGATGATAACAGATGCGTGACCACTTGGCACTAAATATTTTCCTAACAATAGTGTTGTTATTATTTTTTTATTTTTTATATTTAATATTTATTGTAATTAATTTTCTATTAAATGATCTCAATCAGGTTAAGACAATGTGTGGTTGTATTAATTTTAATATACCTACATATATTTTTTATTAAAAATATCCTTACATGTAAAAAATATGAAAAGAATACGTTTCGAAAGGAATGGAAATTCAAAGAATTCGTATCGTATGTTATTTGACAGATTTCCAAAAAAATTACGTAATTCATATTGCAGCTGGTATTGTGGTCATCATCATCAAAATCAATTATATGTGAAATGTATGAATTAAAAAACACTTATCACACCATTTACTGAAAGTACTGAATAAATACCTTTATGATTATGTTAAAATGCGTTAAAAATATCTTCTGTATTTTTAAAGGTTAATTGAATAAATTTGTTTTAAATGCAAAATAAGCTAAAATATTATATATTATCATAAATTGTTTTGGACGTTAATTGATATCGATAATTAAATTGAACAACACTATAAACCAATTATTTGATAACAATGAAAAATAATGATGCAAATAAAACTGATTGATTTTCATAAAAATAAGATTAACACGTTTCAATAGTTGTATTATAATTATATATTATTAAAAAATTTTCTTAAGATTTTTATTTTACTAAGAAATCTCATATATATATATCTCCTATATAATGAAATATCTATATGTCATACGCTAGCAAGACATAGACATAGCCATTGACAGTTCCAGTATTGTCAATTATCTGGTTCGTGGTTGTGGTGTGGAGATCCTATGAATACGTTTGTATACTCCTTAATCATGGTGCCAGCTCTCGCGTTCCAGTCAATTCCGCTGAGTGCCTCTCAACTGCATATCGGCCTCTCTGTGGGGTAAGAGCTGCTTTACTACTTATTGAATCGTATTAAGATATAATACTTAGTGCACTATATGACTCAATAAGTTTAAATATAATCACGTTCTGAGGATTTAAGTTTAATTGCCTTACATTGTATTTGGTTTCGATATTGATATGTGAGATTATGAAAGATTATAACTATTATTGTTATGTAATGGCGGTAAAATGTAAAGCAAAAATATATTTTTTTGCCTTTTATTTTGGGTAATGAAAAAAAAATATTAGCCATTTTTATAAAAATTTAATTAAGCTGCATTTACTACAGCAGTTCAATTTATTAAAAACTTAAATTAAGTGTCGTTTGTGAATTAAATGAAAGTTCTCTGTAACTTTTCTTTTCTTCTTTGTTATTGAGGCCGTCGTGGAGTAGGGGCACGAGGGTGTGAATGAAACGTGACGGTTGCGGGTTCGATCTCCATTCGAGGCAATGAATTATTACTTATTAATATTTTCCTTTCTTCTCTCTAGCACCAAGGAAAAGGCTCGGCTTTGAGTTCCACCAATTAACACGGAATGCCTCGAAAAATTCGGCGGAAAGTGGGGAACAGAATGTCTTAACACTGGGTTCCCTATCCTGCTGTATGCGGGATACAGCGTGAAGCGATTCCTTGTTATTAAAAATAAGTTCTTATTTATCATTGCCATTAATCGCCATAAACTAATTCTTTTTATCAATACATATATTTTGGTGTACTTAAACGTAATTAAATAATCCAATTAATTTCTCGTTTTTTAATTTTTTATCGAGTTTCTATTTATTCGATAAAAATTATTATCAATGTAGGTTAAATATATTTGCCAGATTAAATTTTTCAGTATAATAGTTTTTATTTGAAATTTTTATTAAGTTTTATTATTAAGTATTTTTTTTTGCGTACCTATGTCAAACCCAGTACTTATGTACCCAGTTGTACCTGTATGAAAATAAGATAGCTTTAGATAACGTGTTTCATTATCATATGTGTGTGTGGAATTAAATGTATATAAACATCAATAATGTTTATTCGGGAAGATAATATAATATAATGGATATATATTTATTGTAAAATATACTTTGAAGAGAGTATCTGTTGAGTTTCTTGCCGGTTCTTCTTCTTCTAGGCTCGTGGTGGTGGTTCCTGTGGATTAGAATCCTGAGGATTTAAAAGTTTACAACATATTCTATGTTGATTTAAATTTTTGATTATGTGAAAATAATAAATTCTCTGCTCTTTTCATTGTTTTTACCTTAGATATATATTGACATGAATTTTCGAGATCGTTGTAGTTCTTTGTTTTTGATAAACTTATCGACTAAAGTGCTTGAAAATTAAGCATAAATATGTTTGTAATTTTTTTTTAATTTACACAAAACAAAATTATTTTTTGATGAAAAACATATTAAATTTATTTTTCTTTTTGAAAATATATAAATTTTTCGTGTACATGTCTTGAAAGTATAATTTAACACTGGTGTAATGACGAAATAATCTGTACTAATATCTAATAAAAGATTATAAAATTTCATTTAAAAAAAAAAAACTAATATTTAATGATTAAATTTGTTTAAAATTAAAGACGAAATAACAGTGTTACACTAGTTTAGTATATAAATGTCTTTATGCATGTACAATTGTACACGCATGTACCGCATGGATGACATTGATATCGTCACGGTTAGGGAAAATCTAAGAGCCCTACGACACGGATTGTTGAAATTGATAAGTTAAAATTATTTATTACTAGCGGCCCGCTCGCGGTTACACCCGCGTGGACTATGTTATTATTAATTTCTGTCTCCATGACTACGTCGTAGTGACGTCTATGCAAAATTTGAGACTCGTAGCATTTGTAGTAACGAAGTTTCATACAAAGTTTCAACCCCAAAAACAACCCCTTAGAAATCGAATATTGCAAATTCCCGTCTTAGCGAGCACCTACGTCCTATAAATAACTCCTATGCAAAATTTGAGATTCCTAGCACTTGTAGTTTCTAAGATTTCGTGATGAGTGAGTGACTTTTCAATTTTATATATATACTAGCAGCCCGCTCGCGGATTCACCCGCGTGAACTATGTTATTATTAATTTCTGTCTCCATGGCTACGTCCTAGTGACGTCTATGCAAAATTTGAGACTCCTAGCATTTGTAATAACGAAGTTTCATACAAATTTTCGACCCCAAAAACAGCCCCTTAGAAGTCGAATATTGCAAATTCCCGTCTTAGAGAGCACCTACGTCCTATAAATAACTCCTATGCAAAATTTGAGATTTCTAGCACTTGTAGTTTCTGAGATTTCGTGATGAGTGAGTGACCTTTCGATTTTATATATATAGATAGATATGTGCAGAATATTCTTTTATTATATGTGTATATATTCTCCGATTTAAATGAAAGTAATATTTTTTTTCAGCCGTGCTGCTGCAGGCAGAGGGACTCCTCTCTGCCCGCAGACCTACCTCTCTTCATAAGAAAGGGTGATAATAGTTTTAACATATTAAAATTTTCATTTCTTCAATCTAGTGTCGAGGGAAGCCGCGGTGGTGAGTTTCGTTACTCAACACGCAATGGCTCCAGAATTCGGCGTAAAGTGGGTAGCGGAGTGTCTTAACACTAGGCTCCCTTAGTCTACTCTACTATACACCGCTACCGGTATACAGCCTAAAGCTGAAATAATATATTTATTTCTAAATATACAATGATTTTAATTTTAAACTTTTTTTACAATGTTCACATGGTTTTATTTAGTTTCTAATTTCGACGTTAGGTGTCCTCCATTACGTGCTTACTGCCTGCCCCGCAAAATGCCAAACATATCTAAAGATAAAAATATTTTTCCTTCTAAGTATTATCATTCGTCTAAGTAAATATTATTTTAAATGGCGATATTACTAATGGTTTTACATTTTTAATGTTAATTCCAGTGATTATAGCTGATAACAGAAATAACTCTACGTGAATAGGTAAAGATGTTAAATGTTACATATACATACTCGTATATGTTTGAAATTATATTTTATTATTTATATATAATAATAATTTTAGCGGTAGCTTACATTTACTATGAAAATAATAGATTTAGTAATTATTTCCTAACTCTCTGCGAAAATATTCTTTAAAGTAATTAATGTAATAGATTTTTTTGTAAGTGATATAATTGAAATATGATAAGATATTATAGTAAATTTAATCTTATCAATGTTCTATTAAAAAAATAGCATAATCTAGTATATTACCGGTATTTACGTCATATACGGTTAATGACTCTTATGAATTTAATAACACAAATGAAAAGAAAAAACTGATGATTATGTATTTTATTTATTTGAAAATAATAAGCATGTTATTTTTTATATAAACCATTGTAAATTAGTATATAAATTAGGTTATTACATAAAAAGATTTGGCATGACATGATTGACATATCCAAATTTACTTCAATTGGTTATATTTCATAAGCTTACAGAGCCAGAGCGAGGCCATTGGTAGGCCAGTTTCTGGGTTCGATTCCCACTTGAGGAAATGAAATATTTAGTATTTTCATTTCCTTTCTCTGGTATCGCGGCGTTGAGTACCACCACTCAACGCAATGTCTCCAAATTCGACAGTCGGGGACAGAAGTATCTTAATGTGAACAAAGTGTCATAACATAAGGTTCCCAGGTTCCCTCGGCCTATTCTGCTATAATCGGATACAAAAGGGTTGCCAGGTATCAATAGTTTTTCATTTATCAAAAAATACATTAGATATGGCAACAATAGTATATTTTAGAATGTGCGTATCGCTAGCTATTACTCTTTTCTGCAGTTTCCTTTAGCTTCAGATGCCATAAAGATAAGCTGCTCCTACACGGGGCAGTTATCTATTGTGATCGCTTGCCCGTTTCCGAACGAGCTTGTTCAATCTCTTTGCAAATATAACAGTTTTTGATGTTTTGTTACATCTAGTTTATTGTCAATATAAAAATTTAATGGTAAAAGACCTGCTATGGCTATTACATACATATTTGTTAAGCTAACAAGATTTAACCTATTCGGTGTTAGTCAAATTTATTAATGTGTAAGCATGTAGGTACATAAAACATTTATAATATATCTACAAACATTTTTTTAGTTCAATTATATACATTTTTTTATCTTTATACAAAGAAAACTTAGTGTTAAGACGCGTTTAGTGCGTTTGGTTGTCGGAACTCAAGGCCGTACTGTGCTTGGCCTTATTACTAGAGCGAAATTAATTAAAAAAAATAATTTTCCTGAGCGAGAATCGAACCCACAACCGTTGGGCTAACAACTCTTATGCTCATGCTCATGCAGCAGAGACAGATGCAGGATGCACGACGGCCTTAATTTCTCAAGCCCAACTTCATATTTATAGTCGAAGCGGAAAAATTAAATGTTATAGACATTAAGATTTTCCCGAGTGGGAATTACCTTTTATAATGGATGTACCTACTGCTCTTATCAATAATGCAATAAAATTATATAATACTTAATTAATTGTTAATATGATTAACCGACATTTGTATTGCATTCAATAAATATAAAACATTTTATTAAGGATATAATTAAAAATATGGTAAAAAAGGTATGGTAGGTCATTTATTTAATGTGATCGAGGATTTTTATCCTTATATATATCAGTATTGATGTGGTAATGTAATTACTATTGTTTTAATTAAAAATATTCCATTTAAGTTTATGTCAATTAAAACATTATCAAACAAAACTGAGATTCTATTAGTTTAATGTTTTCAAAATATCAAATAATTTTAATACTGTATTCTAATCACTTTTTTAACACTCGTGAGGTTTTATTATAGAAAGTAATCGCAGGATTTATTATTATAATAGTAGTGAAACAAGCGGTGAATCCTATCACTGTGTAAGTTACAGCTGGTGATGCCCAGGACTTGAAGCTGTTCTTGTCGAAGCCGTAGCAGAGACTGATGCAGGATGCACTGAAAGCGACGATCCCGAAACATATGTGTGTAATTTTGGATAAGTTACTTGGAAGGCACTTTCGTAAGTTGTAAGCGTAGAAAGAAGCCACTCCGTTGAATAGACACACTACACTGAATACTAGCGCTACTAAACCTATAACAAAAAAATATTTTTATACAACTTTTATATTATATCTATTTTAGATTATGAAAAATATTTGTTTAAAACAATCATTGATTGAAAGCCGCCAAGTACTTGTTACGTACTATTTGATATACTGATATTACTTGTTTAACTTTATTTTTATTTTCTATTGTTTACTAGAAACAATACAATATTTTAATATATCTAAAATGTTATTTTAAATGTCAAAAGAATGATAATTAAATATATTTATAGCAACTTATTAAATTTAAAAAGTGCTTACCAAATTGGCCATGCAAAGTATTCCAGTGTACACTCTTATCAATAATTTTGATAAAACTCCCGGCAATTGCTAAACCTGATCCTAGGACTTGTAGGACCGTGTGCGCTACCTTTTTGTCAAATAGACGAAGATTTGCCGACCAACCGTTATGAGGGCATAAACTAAGAATAGCTTGGGCCATTAATAGTTGGTACTGAAATAAAATATTACAAAAACATATATTTAAATATAATGCCATAATATTTAGTATTTATTAATTGTTTGAATTATAGAAATTGAGGAAATATGGGTTAAAACGAAGTTAAAAGAAATACTCACACCAAGAACGCACAAAAGAATGTGAGTACTAGTAGCCCCCAAAGGTAATCCATTTTGTAAGGAAAAAAGAACTGAAATCCCAACTGTAGCCCCAATTAATATATGAGCTAGCAGATTTAGTGAGGATTGGAATATTTTCAAACCATAATTACTATTATTTGATGACGATACTATAGGAACGTTATTTGTTTTAAAATCACTGGCATTTTCTTGGGGGTCAACTTCCAGGGGCTCAATTACGTTTGGGGGCATTATCACTTTTTTTTAATTCACACGTGCTAACTTCACCTTCACTTATTATATATTGCAAGGAAAAACTGTCTTTGGTTTTATATATAGCGTATATAAGAGCAGATAAACAATGATGACTAGCTTTATCCATTATCGACCAAAGATTGTAAAATATATAGATAGCTCATAGTTCATTTAAAATGTATTTATTATTTATATTTTAGTAATTTAAAATTTAAGCTACGTATTTGAAGTTTTGATTGAGCTTGCTTGTAGGTACGTAAAATAGAATCGTCAAATTTCATTTAAATCTATTTAGCCGTTTTTAAGTTAATGAAATTTATAATAAATAATTAATTATTTATTAATGAATTATTATCATCACTCAGAACCCACGACCGTCGCTTCAGTCCCACTTTTGTGCCGCTGCGCCACGATGACCTCAGTGCAAGCAATGAATTTCTCTTTTGTAACCTGAGAAAGAAAGAATCAGTAATAAAAAGTTAAACAAACTTGTCATTTTGTTTTCGCTTCATGCATTCACAATTATATTTATCTACTTTAAGGGGAAAAACTATTTCTTGTATTTGTAACTTTTGAACCGATATCGTAAACATTTGCAAATATGATACGATTTCTATTTTGTTTATTATTATTAATCATGTTCAATTATAGATAAAAGATAATTTTACATTTTTTCACATTTTATCATTAAAATATTTGAACATATGACGTCATTCATTGATATACTCGTGTATGTAGCATCGATATTTTAAATATAATAACATACACTTTTCTATTAATTGCAATTTTTTTACGTTTTGCTCTGGTTGTGGGTTCCCTTCTCAGCCAGAAAAGTATTTATATATTTTTTCTTGTACTGCCTGGGTGAGATTCGACAAAGTAATGTATAGTGGTGATTCACTCTGTCTACTCCGCCTGATAAACAAGGGAGAAGAATGACAATAAAAAAAAACAATTTACTTTATTGTCTTACTATGAAACACGTAATAAAGATCAAAAATTGCCACCCTATCTCGTTTCGAAATATATTTCGTAAGTAGTCGAAAAAATATTTATTTACATACAAGTAATTCTCACAATATGGAAGCAGAATAATGTTTTGGGTACAAACTAACCCAAAGTTATGAGGGTATCGCATACATTAGGAACAATTTTAATGACAGTTTTGAATATTTTGCAGTATCATACGCCGCGCAAACATCGGAGCTATGGGACTGGTATAATGAACCGGTGCTGGTCAGCACAATTAAAGGGTCCCATTTGGGCCTTTGCTAATGGAATTAAATCCAATTAGATTTTAGGGTTACGAGGTGAAGTTTACCCGCCGGTGAACAAATGGTATTCTGAAACGACTTGCACCTGTTTAGATTATTTGGTTGAATACAAATTTGTATTGCTTTTCTGATTAGGTATTTGGTTTGTATTGGGGTAATTTATTTAATTTATTTTGTACGATTTGTGCAGACGAACGCCAAAGTTGTCTTAAAAATGTAAAATCTATTTTAAATACCACTCTTAGAAAATTAAATATAAATATTACATGAGATTCATCTTCAATAGTCTTAACTTTTAGTTAAAGTAAACGGACTAGCAGATAAAATCAATCAAATGAGATCCCAGCAGGATCTCAATTCAAATATACGAAAGTATTCCGAACTTGTTTGGCTTAGAGGGTGCATATTCGATAAAATAAAACTTTTCTCGGTGAAAATTTTCTCAAGTAACGATTCTTGTGTGGTTTCCATCAAAGTTTTTGTTTTAACATGGATCGGAGTAAGGAGTTTGGAAACGTACAAGCATGTTAAATGCCTTATCTGTTGCTGACATGGCCTCAATCTTCGTACTATTGGATTGTAGACGAAAATTGCCCGTGTGGTCTTGATGTATACAATACGTTTAATATAAGTTTGTGATATTATGAAAATATCTCCAGATAAAACCATTTAGTACGTTTAATATTTTAGCATTTCAAATTTGGGCGTTTTCACATAACTATGTTCATAAATAAAAATATACAAATAAATTAAAAGTTCAATAAGAGAAATGGAGTGAACGGCTTCCTTAATCATTCCTTTTAAAACAACGAAATAAAAACATTAAAAAAAAAACTCAAATTGTTATAACCTTTAAGACAAAAAAAATGTTTGAAAGTTAAACAAAAGCTTTGATTCAAAACAATTGGTTTTATTTATTTTTCCCAAACTTTCGCCTTTGTAAAGAGTTCATTTGGAATGAAAATTTTTACAAATTTGTTAGAACACCCACGGAGAATTCAATAACAGAGACATTTGTTGAGGCAACGCGGCCGGCTTTCATTTGGTGTCTCCCCTAGGCACTTAAGTTTACATTAAACTTGTCCAAGCGCGAAATTGATCTCTTAGAGAGGGGCCTTCAACGAAAATATAAATTGCCACGTGACGCAATTGATATTTTCAACGTACGTGTTTGGTCATCAATCTGTGAAATTCGTTTAATTTTATTGCTTGTATTCTATCCCCTCTTTTATGTTTTTAATAGTATTTATTCATATAAATGATATTTGGATTATAATGACTTCAAGAAGAGCGAGAGAAGAAGAAATACGAATAGATATTTCTTTTCTGCTTCACGCTGTAGTCCGCATGTAGAAGTGTAAGCAGAGGCAACTTAGATTCAAGTATCGTTCTTAAATTTTCGCCTGAGAATGAACATGATTTTTTCTTCTCTCCAGCGAAGATGGAACCCGCAACCATCGTATTTACAGTGAGATACTGTCCAATTTGCTATAATGTCTTTAACTTCAACATAAGATCAATATCAAAGCTTCTTTTAAGATAATATTTAAATTAATTACCTTATCCTGTTACAACATTACCTTTAAATTGTTGCTCGGGTTCTTTTATAAGAAACTTTACTTCCGTAAAGGAATTTTGTTTACCCAAAGGTTTCCAACTTGGATGTAGCAAGAGGGGATCTAACGCAGTGGGTAATATATTTTGTTTTCGTGAACAGCTATATGAGTGTGCTAGTAAACTTCTAGAAGTGACTGAGAAATAAACAACATCTACACCTATAATAAAATCGTAACTGATCGTTGTCTGTATATGGAAGATAAATCAGAAATATTAGGGGGGACATTTATTAGTGCCGCAAAACAATGATGTTTAAATTTTTTGTCTGTGCGTTCGTTCATGCTAATCTCAGGAACGGTTTAACCGATGGTTTTCATTATTAGATTCGTTTCATTACAATTAGTTCATAAGTAAAAAAGTTATATCAATTTAAAGTATGTGTTCGACCACATCTATAGAAAGTAATTCACATTAATAAACAAATGGTTGTGTAGTTTAAGCCGGCGAAGTCGCGAGTGGCCACCTAATAATATAACCAAAAAAATATTTTTCAAATTGATATGAAATCAAAACGTCACTTCTAGTACACCTGTACATTTCGAGTTTACTCAAATCGCAGTGGGAGTAGGAGGTAATCAGGGATTAATTTTCTACATGGATTATTTTCAATCCACCTCAGTGTGTGAGCTTTGAATGTGTCTTCAATTTGAAGGCTCCTCTCTCGTTGATAATAATTTCCAGACGAAACCTGTTCGAACACGTAAAGGTACGTAAGTAGGTATGTATGTTCAATTCAGCACCAAATTGATGTTTCTTAATTTTAAAGTTAATATTAACATTCGTATTTTAATTAGCCAATCTCAGGGTGCTTTAAAGTAAGTAAAGTTTTAGGATTAAGTCAATTTGTAATATTGTTTTTTTTATTAATGTGAGATTTTTTTATTTATATGATAGGTTGAGTTTGAGTTTAAACTCATATATTATAGAAAACAGAAGTGGAACAGCATCTGGCCGTGAACTCATTGGATGTGGGGTCTTTCTTAACTTATTATATTTTCCTGATCTGATCTCAATACACAATGCTTGAACGAGTGGAGTACCGAGTGTTGTGACACTCAGCTCTACTTTAAGGGCAATTAAACGGGAAACCTAAAAAAAAACATATTTAAATCTGGTCAGTCAGCTTCAAATATAAATCTATATTTGCTAATTTTGTACCAAATAAAGTTAAGTTCAAATTTATTTTAATACGGAACTGTGATTATAAACATTTAAATACAATCAGGTAATTGAGCGTAGAAATTTGGTTATTACCAATTCATTATATTAAATTCAATGAATTCTACTAAAATATTATCGGGATAAATTCACGCTGTATCCCGTACATAACAGGTTAGGATGGAGACAAACAGAGCCTGGGAACATAGTGTTAATACACTCCGTTCACATTATAGCATAATCGTTAGTGCGTAACACAACATCAACAAATAACAAGTCTCATTACCAGAGCTAGGGCATTTTATATATATATAGGACTAGCGGACGCGCGCAGCTTCGCTTACTTATTTTGGGGGTGTATTTTAATAAACCATAAAACATGTGTTCAATGAAATATTTTTAAGAGTCTAAATTTCAAATTTTATAATAATCGGTGGCGTTTTAAAGATTTTTCCATACAAACTTTCAACCCCTTATTTGCACCCTTAGGGGAAGAATTCTAGAAAACCATGAAACATGTGTTCAATTAAATACTTTTAAGAGTCTGAATTTCAAATTTTATAAATATCGGTGCCGATTTGATTTTTTTCCCATACAAACTTTCAACCCCTATTTCGCCCCTTTAGGGTTAAAATTTTTCAAAATCCCTTCTTAGTGGATGTCCAGATTGCGAAAGTAAACTTTTGTCCAAATTCCACGTTTCTACGCACAGCGGTTACGGCTGTGCGTGCGTCTTACCTCAGTCAGTGAGGACAAGTCCTTTTATATATATAGAATAGATAGTAATAAAATTAAAAAGGGATAAGAATTAGTATAAACAAACACATCACCTTCCTTTGCGCTGCGCAGTCGGATAAAAAAGAGGCTATGCCAAAATGTACACAATATATTCAGTACTATTTGTAACACATTCAAATAAACACACATAAAATAGTGAGAACGTCTCAAAGTAAACCGGTAATAAGTTTTTTTCCCCATAACATTTTGTGGAGATAACGTGAAAAGATCGTAAACCCTAGCGGCATTTTGTTACGCCTACCGTATTCCTTGTTACTTCCGTAAAATTCTGAAACGAGAAATATTTTGGAATATTAATATTTTTATTTTAAATATGTTATAATTCTCCATATTATTCAATAATTGAGGCCATTCGTGGCGCATTAGCACAAGCGTGCACTGTAAACCTGATAGGTTGTGAGTTCGATTTCCAGTTAATGAAATTAAATATTTAATATTTTCATTTTTTCGCTCTGGTGTGGAGGCAAAGCGATTCGTTCAGTTTTGCCACTTAATACGCAAAGCCTCCAGAATTCGGCGGAGAGTTGGTTGCGGAGTGTCTTAAAATTAGGCTCCCTCTACCTACTCGCCTACATGCGAGAAGCTGAAAGAAAAAAAATAAGTATTATTTTTATGTATTTTAATTAAAATATATAGCAAAATAAATAATTCAAATAGTTTATATATATTTACATTTTGTAGTATTTTATTATCTGTGAACTTGTATCCAGGTGTGAAATATAGGCCCGGGCTCTGATACTGTTGAAAATGTGAAATTTATGTGTCATATTTATTTTCGCACACCTACCTACCTACCTACCTACCTACTCGTGAATGAGGGCTTCTTTTCATTTTATGACCCACGCTACGAGATTTACGACGGCGTTAAAATAAAATATAATTTCATAGTGATATGAATAATAGATTACAAAGTATACCTACATATATGTATATACATATATAATAATAGCTTGAAGCTTATATTTTGATTAATATTGTGTAAAAAAATTAAGAAAACATTTATGTAAAATATATTATGTTCTGTTACAGCTTTATCCTTATTCACGCAGAGGGTAGTACGCAGAGGGACCCTAGTGTTAAGATACGTTCCCTATTTACTTTGAGGTCAGGGAGATTACATAATTATAAACATTCTTCTAAATGGCGAACGAATCCATAAAGAGCTAAAACGGTCTCATTTAATAGATAATTTTAAAATAATTATCATATTTGTATTAATTTTCTCGAATAATAAACTAAATTATTTTCATTGCTTTTCCGTGACGTCATATATTTGGTAATTATTTAATTAAATATATACAATCTCGATCGATCGATGATATTTTAGAATCTATCTTAATTAATTTGAGGTTTTTTCTATAGTTATTGCACGTACTCTTATAATTCACGTGACATGGTCAAAAATAGCTTTCTTTACTCAAGTGGCAGTAATCAACAATGTATAAACTAAAGATAAAAGATGAGATCATAATATACCTTGTTATTAGCTTGCTACAATTAATCTATACTAATATAATAAGGTGAAAGAGTTTGTTTGTTTAAGCAGTAAAATCTCTGGAAGTAGTAGTTGGATATATATTATTTTATATGAAAGCTACATTCCTCAGGAGTGCCTTAGGCTATAAAACATTAGGATGTAATTCTTAGTTAGTTTTAAACAACAAAATAACAGTAATTAGGAACGGTATCCTTTTACTTTATATATACTTAAGTATATTGTACTACAAAAACATTGAATGTCTTTAGCTGTGTCATTAGTTAGTGTAGTGATATATCACCGTTTTTTTTTAAATAAAGGTATTAAAACTTGCGAATGAAAGTAATTCTATAATTTAGAAAATTTTATGAAGATAAACTTTGGCTATATAGCATGTAAATTGAACGTATACTTTTAGAGCAAATGTATAATTTAAATAATTCAACGCACTGTTTACGGCCGCAAGCCTAGGCTCGAGGCCCGCGGGGGGCGCCCTTGCCGCTGATAACATCCTGTCAAGGAACCAGAAATATATATATATCACGCGGGCGAAGCCGTGAATGGGCCGCTAGTGCAGAATAAACCTACTTCACTTCAAGTATACTATTTTTCTAAAATACAAATAGAAACGCTAAGTTTACCTAGAATACACATTTAACGTTCAAATTTTTAAAATATCATTCAAGATAAGCACACTCGCACATTGTTACGAGACATTCATAACCCACTTACATTCTTTCCACCATTAAATGAGAAAAATTTACATATGAGTAAAAGAATGGACTTTTCCGAATATTATATTATAGCAGTGACGTTTATTACAATTCTGATATACTCATATGTTATCACCTAGAGGACTTTGGAGCTTAAATATAGCCTCATATATTTTTATTTAACTTGTCATACTGAAAAAAAAAAACGTATGTAAATCTCTCTCTCTGGATGGATAACTCTGGAGACATGCCATGTTGAGTTGGGGAATTCAACACCGCTCTAAACCTCGACACCAACCTTGAAATGAAAATATTAAATATTTCTTTTCTCACTGGGGAGAATTGCCGCCATAACCTGAGAAGCTTAATTGTCATAGTTTATAATGTTAATTATTTAATCAAAACTTAATGATATAATCAACATTTGCTTATACAAGTCTATTTAATGTCTCCAAATAATTTCGGCGAAGCCAAAAATTTATTTTCCAATTAACTTTCGTGTACACATACGTTCGTAATTTACCTCCTACAAGAGGTTTAATAGTGCGTCTACAGCTTTCATCTGATGTGCGTCTGTGATTTAGTTAATTATGAAATGAAAATTGTAATAACTCGTTTACATTTTGTCTGGTTTTAATTATAATTGCCAGTGACAATTGAAATTAATTAACACTAAGGTGCTGTTTTTTCACGTTATCTAAGGTAGCTGGTGGGTAGACAAAAGGAACCTAGTGATATTATTTTAATCTCCAAAAATATTCAACGTTTTTCGATTCCATGGAATTCGAATGCATAACCATTGCTTCAGTTAAATCCGCTTGTCACGTTGGTATCGATCGTGTCACTTGGTGTTTGTTTTAGTGTTGGAAACTTTAGTTACTTATAATACCGAAATTACGTTGGCACTTAGTTTTCTCTGGTTAACCCGCTGGGGGTAAGGAGTGTACCTTAAAAAAATATAGGAAAAATAATTTCCTGTTTTTATATAACATTAATACTTGTTATTGCTTACTTATCATTTCTATCTTACATGTTTACGTGTCAATGAACTAGTTTCAAATATTATTATGTGATATTTTTGTAATTTTTTATTGAAAAGTTACTTTATGTAAATGAGTTTAGTATTCATTTTTCGTTGTCATTTTGTTAATTAATTAAAATAAAAATTTATTTTAAGTCGTAAGGATAAATATCCTCACGACTGCAATACGATATTCTGTAAACGGAACTAAAAATGGGGGGAACCCTGAAGCGAAACTACTTGAGTGTGGGTGGATGAAGGTAATTTATTACCAGTGGAAATAAAACGGGTGTTTACTACTTTGTAGCTTTTTAGCTGAAGCAAGGCATTTATTTCACTTATACATGCCCTATACTGCAGTTGGATCTCGGATTGGAGCACTTAAGAACTTTCCTTTGTTGCGCGTTTTCTACAAGAGTTATGAAAGGAGACGACAAATGTATTCTTAGGAATGTAGAAGAATAAAATATTTTACAATAATAGTATGTGAGCTTTATATTTTCTTTATAATATTATATAATATTTCCATAATATAATTTTCATGCATACACATAGATTTAAATCTCTCTCAGTTAAGCTGTCAGTTCACATGAACGAAAGTTGTAGAGTAAGCCTTTTTAATAATCGCCATCGCATGTTTTTTCCTGCTAGTGCCAAAAAACAACAATATTGATCAATCATTACATTTTAATTATATTTGTTGACGTAATTTATGTCTAATCAGAGATTACTATCAATAATGAAAATGATAAAATTTTATAGAAATATGAAATTAGGACTACATTTATCTTTAGAATTTTGATATATAAATTGTGGAAAATATTTAGCTAATATAAAATAGTCTTAAAATCAGTAAAATTGGATCAATTGATAACATAGATAAATATATGAATATTTTGATAAGTTCATCAATCATTAATATCTATTAATGAGGATGCCAAATTAAAAAAATATCCGTTTCAGTTTTGTCAAATTTTATATTTTAAACTTAAAATTTTAATTCAATTATAGTAAGGAAGTCGTGGCGCACTTGTATTACGCCACGCCACGACTAGCATCTTTGGACGGTTATGGGTTCAATTCTCACTCGGGGGAATGAAATATTTCATATAAATTTCTTCGCTCTGGTAAAAAGGCAAGCTCGAGCAGCGGAAAGTGGGGAACAGAGTGTTTAAACACTAGCTTCCCTGCCTTATCCTGATATATGTATGCCCTCGTAAAATATTGTAGGTGAAGGCAGTATCACAGTACAGTGTGGAGATGTAAAAAACATATAAATATTTGTTACAATATTGAATTTACCTAACCTTAAAATTATATGGTACTATATTTATATACTGTGTGTTTTATTGAATTTGTTTTTAGAGAATATGCATATTATTTCTTTTATCAATTTCGATTATAACACATTGTTCAACTGTCACGCTATCAACGGAATACGTGACATACTATATTTTCTAGAAATCATAAAGAACAAAATCGAAAATATATTTTTGAATGAATTTAAACTTCTATATAAAATGTTAACTTGCAGACGGGTCACGGCCTCGCAGCCAGCTTCAAATGCGCGTTGTCCAGATAGAAACTTCAAAATTAATTTCAAAGTTAAATCGAAAAATATTTTTCTCTGTCGACAAACTCAGTTAGTGAAGTATATCCTAAGGGATAAAGCTATACAACCTTTAGAATATATGTATCTCTAAATTCTGTTTTGGAATTTCTATTATTTGCAATATATTTTTCGTAGATATTTTAGCAAGGCGGTAGAGGGAACCTAATGTTAAGAAACTACATTTATCATTTTCCCTCAATTTTCGATAAATTGGGTATTGAATGTTGAGTGGCGGAATTCAACGCCGCGCTACATTTCTCGACTGGGAATCGAATCCATAACCACTGCGTCTACAGTCAGACAATGTCATACAGTGATAAGATTTATTTATGTTGTATGTTAAGTTAATTTACTAATAATGGCCGTCGTGGCACAGCGGCACAAGTGTGTGACTGAAACGCAACGATTATGGGTTCGATTCCCACTCGACGAAGTGAAATTGAAAGTATTTACGTTTATATTTTCATTCTTTTCACTGTGATGTCGAGGCAAAGCGAGCGTTGAGTTCTAGTAGTAGTAACTAATATTTAATTTCGTCGAGTGGGAATCGAACCCATAACCTGTCGCGTTTACCACGGATGACTTTATTGTTATAGCACAACATTAACGATAGTAAACAATAGTTACTTAACGGTTTCGATTTAACGTCTCTGATATATCGATTCAATAGATTTTTTAAACTTCAAACAATCATTTATCTCTAGACTACTGTAAATAAATACTGATGCCTCGCATCTCGATCATATCGAGAAAGTAATCTATTGGGTGGGAGCGAGATGACTTTCATTGTAACTATTCATTGCAGATGAAGGTCATGAGATATGTCTTAAGACTAACCGTTTGAAATATTACTATAATAATATTTAACTAATATTATAGATTACACCAGTCTATAAACTATAATTTATTTAATTATTATTGCAGTCTCATGGCTGAAGGTATATGTGATACTAGTGGACCCGCACGCGGCTTCGCCTGCTTAAACTATAAGAATATTTTCGCGTCGGTCATACTCATACTATGCCGCCCGAAGGCTAGGTCATTTCGAATCAGTGACATCTCCTTAATTATTTATTAGAATGTTATACAGAAAATTATAACTTCAATCTAGATAAAATGCTAAAAGTGACTATTATATTTATTTTCATAAGGATGAATATCAAAATGACGCGGTAACGAACGCAGTCGCGTAGCGACGACGGTTGTTAGTAACATGGCAGAATAAATTGCATGTCAAATTAGAAAGTATTTTAATTTATTAGTATATATGTGTAATGTAATATTATATAGCCTATAGCACTTCTGAAGAATGCAGCTTTCATACAAAACAAAAACAAAGTAAATCGATCCAGTAGATCCAGAGATCTTAGCGTTCAAACAAACAAACAAACAAACAAACAAACAAACAAACAAACAAACAAACAAACTCTTCCGCTTTATTATATTAGTATAGATAATCTTCCAAAATGTTTTGCTTCTTTATTTCATTCAAAGAATTTGATTTTTTTATAGAATTTAGTTTTGCTGTGTAAATCTATTAAAAAAAATCCCAATTACATTGTTTTCTCGTCTATTTAGCCGTTCTTTCCGGATTTTAAAATTATTGAAATAAGCAGTTTTGACAGCATATTTCACCCACCATTTTTTCCGATTTCTTTTGTACTGTAGATTTAATTTATTTATATTCTAATTTTTCTCGTCTTCTCATATTTTACAATTCTAGACCAAATGCATAAGGAAATGGGTAAAAGCGAAGCCATAAATGGTCGTATCTTTTAGTTGTAGGGATCCAAGGGATAGTAAATCTGGAAAAGGATCTTGATATACAGACTAATAGATATGAGGATCTAATAGACAGACGGATTGACAGACAAACGCACAGACACACAGGCAGACAACAAAATTAACCTGTAAGTGTTCTGTTTTTATATCCATTTGTAGCTTTACCATCAAAATTATATTATAACAGTATTTATTGAAATATCAATATTAAAAGTATTTTTTACTAAAGTATTATAAAACGTTGCTGAAAATTCTAGCATATTTCCAATTGGGCAACAATTTTGTAAATAACTTTGAGCATTACTTAACTTAAAGTTACGGCAGTTGTTTTCATTGTATAAAAACTTTTTTATTTATCACCAGACAAAAAGTTTAAATTTTATATTATGTCCGGTTGGTCCAAGTTAGTTTTGAAAATAACATATTTATATATTTTTATCCGATTTTAAATATATATAAACATATTTATTAAAAGACCGTGCAAAGACCAAAGACCGCAAAAGACTGCAAAGTGGAGTAGGTTGAGTAGGAAGGCAGACCCTGGTAATAGCCGGGATTAATGCCAGGACGAAGAAGATAAACATATTTATTATATAATTGGTAAATATATGTATGTAATACAAGCTATTATTCAATTAAATATTAAGGATTAGAAATTATCTAAGCAGTCGACGAACGATAACTATAAAACTCTGGAGTATTACAGTATTTATCTATATGAAAAATCTAAAATTATATTAAACTTTGTAATTGATTTATCTAAAAAAAAAACGATGATAGTATTTGTTTTTTAATAGAAAATAAATTAAGAGCTCTTTAACCTGTCTAGCCTGACTGACAGACTCTGATAAACTAAGCTGTTATATTTGAAATGGTCAATTCAGTATTGACGCAAGACCACCTCTAATTTTCGAACTGTAAATTACAGGACAGGGGGTGCAGTACAATTTATTACATGGCTGATATATCGCTGTGCCCCCGAAATGCTGACTTCGTAATCCAAGGTAATTAGGTATGCTGATTTAGTATCGGGATTATAGTTTAGTTTTTGGTGAAATAAATGTCGGCCTATCATTATTTTAGACAGTATTTGTTGTAAGCAATTTTTTTAAGTTACTTTAAAAAAAATGTAGAAGCCAATCGTGGGGCAGAGGCACAAAGTGTGACTGTAAACACAGGTCAGGCAGGTTTTGGGTTTGATTCCCACTTGAAGAAATGAAATAATGTGGCACATATTTAGCTAATTTTTTGAAAAAGGAAATAACTTATGATTTTTAACGTAAAAAAAAATTAAAAACAACCAACTTTGCAAATAATACACAAATGTATATTGTAATATTCAAAACACACGTACTAATTTCCGGTCCATCATATCCAACAAAAATGATAACCGCAATAAAATTCAATATTCTCTATATTTATCGATGCGAGAAAACACTCTCGTAGATCTATCATAAAGATTAGAAATCCAGACATCACTATGTTGAAAATACTGTGAAAGCAATTTGCCATTTATCTACTTTGTTTAGAGGCTATAATTGTGTGGCAGTTTTTTGTAACGGATAACGTCTGGATGGTTATACCCTAACATTCTTGTAGGTAGCATCTCGTTAATCTAGCAGTAGGGACACGATTGCCCGCTGTCATGCGGAAGCACATCTTTGATCTCGGCCCTAATCAATTGGTATCGATGTATCGATGTTCAACCATTGACTCAGCGACTCGATTCTAAAACGATTCTACCTACGCAGCCGCCGCTATATGGAAATGCTCGTGAAGAGACGAGTGCCTTTTGTTTTCGTAACTTTTTAAGAAAACAGTGACGTACAACGGTTAAGAAATCGTACTATATATTTGTGAATTACGTCGTAGCAAGGATACAAGGGTGTGTTGAAATTTCTTTATACTGATAGTGTAAATATACGATTATATAATAAAATTTAAATTTAACATTTATAAAACTGATCTTTAGTTTAAATTGTTTTTTCCTAAAACTTGCCTTGTTTAATTTAATATTCAAATATACGTTTGTATTTATATTACATAAAACTAATACGTAAGATATATAATTGCTTGCTACCGCTAAAACAAATTAAAATTATATAATTAACATGACTGTTTACAATTAATTATGTGGCATAATAATTAATCTAAATATGTAAATAGAATGATTAATTCCAAATTCCATGGAATATATAATTATCGCGATATAGAATCGAGTATGGACCGATTTCAACAGCAAATATGGGTCCGTCTCCCGTGCATACAATACTGATATTATTTATAACTTCGTATAAAATATTGTATCCCGTCATGGGACTGTCGACCGACGGGTTCACAAATTAACAATAAATATTCATGTGAGCGATTATACGCACTGCGTAATGGTATATCGATATCGTGTAAGAGTTTATATTGGACTTTTTTTTGATTCCATCATTAATCAAGAATGGACCATTTCTATATAAATGTATGGATTTGATTAAATTTTTTGTTGTTGTGAAATAATGGATTGATCTTTTTATTTGAAATTGAAAATTAATAACTGAAAATGTTTGAATAAATTAGGTTTGTTTTTTTACAAGTATGTATTTTTCTGTGAAAATTAATTGGAGAAATGAGGGAGGGAATGAAGAATAAATATACATTTCTGTCATTACAAAAATTCTTACTATTTAAGTAAGAATTTTTCTAATGAGAGATTTTTATTTTCTCTCCGTTCCCCTTTCTGCCTGAGTTCTATATGTTACGTTTTAAATCGTTGGATTCAAAGCTACGATTATCAAAAAATATATTTCTTGGAGTGGAGAAGGAAACCGCATCCATAACGTTTTACAGTAAACACTGTCCAATTGCGCCACGATTGCTTTAAAATGTTATATATGTATGTAATTATGTAATATTTACAGTTTCTTACAGTTAGTGAGTTAGTTACTTTAAGTGAGTTTGCAAAATATATAGTTATAGATCAATAACAGAAAATACTCGTATTTAAACAACACAATATGAATTGGAAACATACAATCGTATATGAATAAACATCAAGAATACAAATTAATATTCGATGAACGCGTAATTTACGAAACATGGAATAATTTCCGACTGAGATAATTTCGAGGCTTTTGTTTACAGGCTTTGTTGTTTGTACCGCGAATGCCAGGTGGCGACAATTCTAAAGTTTCCAATGAAGGCCATTTCCTAATTAATTCCTGTTTGTAATTCACAGGGTTTGGGATTCGTTTCGAGTGTTCTGTTGAGCCAGGCTCTGACTTTAGTTGAGCTCATTAAAAATTTAGCGAATTTGACGAGTTTTCAGATGGGCTTGTTATTTCTTCGCCATTTGCAAAGTAATAACTAAACCAATATGACTTGTATATAAGAAACTAGCGGCCCGTCCGCGGCTTCGCCTGCGTGAGCTTACTTATTATTCATTTCTGTCTCCATGAGTACCTACGTCCTATAAGTGACGTCCATGCAAAATTTGAGACTCCTAGCATTTGTAGTAACGAAGTTTCGTACAAACTTTCAACCCCAAAAACAACCCCTTAGAAGTCGAATATTGAAAATTCCCGTTTTAGCGAACACCTACGTCCTATAAATAACTCCTATGCAAAATTTGAGATTCCTAGCGCATGTAGTTTCCGATATTTCGTGATGAGTGAGTGACCTTTCGATTTTATATATATAGATAAATCAAGCTGTAATTGTACGTGTATCCTGCACTCACCAGGGCAGAAGGAACCTACTATTAAGATACTTCGCAACTATTTACACATGTCCGTTTCCCATTTTACCTCGTTACCAGGGGGTGAATGTTCAATCATTTTTCATTTTTTGAAACTATTAAATATTTAATTTCCTCAATTAGGAATCGAATCCACACGACTAGCGTATTTCTCCAATACATACATATATATTTTTCATTAAACATCCATCATTCATTGTCTGTAATATTCAATAATTATATATTTTTGTGCCAACCCTTTAATTTGGCCGTGATACACGAAACGGAAAACATTAATATTCGTAATCTGCATTGTTAATATTATGAGTGATTCAATTGCGGCGGATATCATCACTACATCGATTTATATAGGTATTACTCATTTGCAGAGTGATTTTGGTCATTTAAAAGGAAATAAAATTGCAATAAAGTATTTAACTTACGCATTACGTCTATTTGAATTGTGTTTTGTTTAAATAATTGCTTTATATATTTGTTTATTGAATGTAGATTTTATTTATTTGAATAAATTAATTATATTGTAAGTTTAATTTATTAGTTTTGGCGATGCTGGATGTTAGAAGCTTCTAAAGCTGAGTTTATTTATTATGGTAATATCGACGGTACAATTAACTAAACAAGGAATATTTGATTAATTATGTAAATTTTATATAAATAAATAATTTAGTCTGTTTTAATAAACAGTTCGTGTGTAATACAGCCTCAATGCATCAATCCTCGGAATGCCTCATCCAGATAGTGGAGAAAGGAGTGTCATAACACCAGGTTCCCTGCCATAAAATTAATTAACCAATGTAAATATATACCTTAGTGAACGTCTTTAATTTCTTAATGTATAGTATTTTAGAAAAAATCTGAAGTAAATATATAATGCAACCTTCAAAATATTCATCTCTTCTTCTCTCTATTCTCTCTTCATATAATAAGTAACTAGTAGCAATATATAAGTAAATTAATGTTTTTTTCTTACTGTATCTCGTATACCAAAGTCACGAAGAGCTTAATAGAAGCATCCCCGAAAAGGCACTTGATGTATGTAGGCTGTCTGCCTGACTGATACTGTGTCGTCGGTTCTTAGTTAGAGGATCATTGTTGTCCTAAGATTGATGATAGGCTAATCTTGTCCCGATAGAGACCCAAATGCTAATGAACGAACTTCACCCTGACCTTAACGGGATGTGGAGCTTCTTTATTTTTTGGAACGTAATTTGGGCTTATCGTTGTTAAGGAGAACCGTTTATATTTATTTGGGTTGGTTCATTTCCTCGAGTGGAAATAGAACCCACAAACTAATCACGATATTCTCTACACATTATGACCAAAAGAAGTTACACCTATTTAATACTGCTTAAAATAATTGTTATCCCGGCAAAAAATAAGAAAAGCTCAAATGGAATAAAAATTTACTGTGAAAATTAAGTGATTAAATAAGCTTTATGAATCCCGGTACCATTTGGAAAATTATACGTCTATGTAAAAAATATCCTTGTGTCTGATTGGTTATTGTAGTTTATACAATAATACAAACGAAAACGAACATTTTTAACAAATATTTGTCAATTGTGCCTGTCTTCTTCTAAAAAGCTAATGAACTGATTTTGAGGATCATTTAAATGGAAAAGTAAAATTTCAATATACATTTTAGTTTCCAAAGTGGAAAAATATACAAATATACAATTAAACTTACACTAACGAAATTTAGCATACATAGGCTTCCAAGTTTCTTTGTCTTCGTCTCAAATAATCCATACCTATATTATAAATTCGAAAGTAACTCTGTCTGTCTGTCTGTCTTTTACGCAATCAGGGCCAAACCGCTAATTTAATTGTGATAATATACTCATACAGAGAAACTTGAGGGTCTCAGGATGCACATATGATTCTTTTTTCTCATATTTGTAATATTTTCGATATATACCAATATATTAAAATACTTATTAGTTTGACATGCAATTTATTCCGCCATGTTAATAACAACTGTCGTTGCTAGGCAACGATTTGCAAAGTTTGTTGTTAGAAAACGTCACCCAAAATGAGCTTGCTTAATGCTATGCTTAATGCTTATGCTAATAATAATAATCTCTCTATTAAAAACTGAAAATAATTTCATAAATATATTTAATAAATATTCGTATAGTTCAAGCGGGCGTAGCCGCGTACGGGTCCACTAGTATAGTCATATATTAGTTAATTCCAACGTATTAAACCGCTAACCTCCTTATTTTTTTTAATCAGCAAGAACGCCTTCTCAATGGGGGGAGAGGGGGGAGGTGTTCAGAAAGTACCTACTAATGAAGTCTGGTGACAGGATACCATTAAGGCATGTAGAAGTGAGAGCAAACATATAAATTGGACGCACAAATAAACAAATGATAACAAGGTCCCCGAGGATAAAATGTCCTTTCCTAATTATTATTTGTAAAACAATATTTCACATTTAGCTTTTACTGTAGGTGAGGCCGTTTAGAGCATTACGGTAATACTTTTGTATAACATAATGAACATATTTCAAGAGATAATCTTGGTTGTTTCTGTTTTATATTGTTATTATTATTTATTTTATTTGGACTCTGAGTAAGTGTTTAAATAGCGTATGGTATGTATAAAAGAAGAAATATATTGAAAAAGAATACGATAAAAATGTTATTATTTTATCGTGGCGCGCTTGCATAAAGGTGTGACTGTAACGTGACGGTTGTGAGTTCAATTCCCACTCGAGGAAGTGAAATATTTATTTACGTTTATATTTCCATTTCTTAGCTCTTCGAGGCAAAGCGCGGCGTTGAGCACTGCCACTCAACACGCAATGCCTCCAGTATTAATTAGAAAGTGGAGACCGGAGTGTCTTAACACTAGGTTCCCTCTGCCTACCCTGCGGTGTGTGGGATACAGCTGAATTGATTTATTTGGTTGTTAACCTTAAATATTTTTTATTGGTATAATTGGTAACCATAGCAAATTCTTATTATTAAAGTAATAGGTAAATAAAAGATGTTTACCTGTTCGATCTAGAGTTCCAATAGCTAAATCGATATTAATGTTGTGTTTATTAAATGAATTGGCTGAACGTGTTGTTGAGAAAACAAATCGGCAGGTCACGCAATTCAGATGCGAACTATAGTCTATAAGTAATTGATATTATTAATAGCTTGTTCGCCAGAGAAATACATCTTTTCTCTGGATACCGATACTCCGATACTAATGCCTTAGAATATATTACAGTCTTTTTTGTGTTTACGTAAGTATTATATGAGTTTATTCTATGAGATATTGGTGAAAAAAATATTAACATTCTCCACCTTTTCTCTATATGAAACATAATTAAACTAAATTTCATACTACCTCGTCTTGAAAAAAGGGGTACAAACTTATTGTTTCACGTATTAATATACAGATAATATTCTTACTATTATCTTCTTATATTTATTTTCTCATTAAAAATAAGCATTAAATACCAAAAATTTTGCTTAACATCCAAGGTTTTGGGGGAGATAACTAGAGAGCGTTTGATGCGCTCACCGCTCTTTGATCTGACTGCAGAGGGTGCCGTCAAATATTTGAGGTGAATTGCCCTTTATTATGACTAGACCCTTTATGGCTGTGCTAGAGTTCGTTGACCATCTTGGAGATGCAGAGATCAAATATTTTGAGTTAAAACTACAAAGCAATTACATTGCTAACGAAGTATGTAGGTATGCTATACTTGTTGAACTATGAAAGGGGCAGTGGCACAAAATGTAACGGTAAACTCAACTGGTTGTAGGTTCGATCCCCACTCGAGAAAATTAAATATTTATTTCAAATTTATATTTCTATATCTTCACTTTGGTGTTCAAGGCAAAGGGCAGCACTTAGTGCTGCCACACGCAATGACTACAGAATTCGGCGGGAAGTGGGGAACGGAGTGTCTTAACCAGAGCGATGAAATGAAAATATAAATGTAAATAAGTATTTAATTTCCTCAAGTGTAGATCGAACCTACAAGCAGTTAATTTTACAGTCACACTTTTTGCCCATGCGCGCTGCGCGACGACCGGCCTCA
Organism: Heliconius melpomene melpomene; assembly: GCA_000313835.2. NCBI lineage: Eukaryota > Metazoa > Arthropoda > Insecta > Lepidoptera > Nymphalidae > Heliconius > Heliconius melpomene. The sequence goes on along the minus strand of HE672008.1, from coordinate 9,729 downwards.
ATTTAGATAATCTACAATTGTAATATTTTTTTAGATAATTGACTATTGTAATATTTAACATTGCTGTTATATTTAGCTTATTGGGACTAAATATTTTAAATTAATAATAAAGCGAGAATAAAAGTATTTGGAGATGTAGTTCACCCATTTTTCCACCCAGTTGAAAGACGATGTATTATTTTCTCAATATTAGTTTCACTAAAATCAAAATCATTTGTACTATTACATATCAAAAAAAGGTTCATCGATTTGCATAAAATAATTAAATCCAACCTGCCTATACAATATAAGGTATAAATTTTGCGAACGAAAAAAAGAATTCGCTGCAAGTATTCGGTATATGTGCTATTAACATACAGACAGCCATCAGATAAGAGTGTTTTGTAAAATTTAGTGTATAGTATGTAATTACAGGCCGGTGATAATATCACGAGGACACGCCTTCGGGCCATCGTATCGGGTTACATCTTTTATAACTTATCTATATGTATATATAAAAATAAATGTTTGTCTGTATGTAGGTACTTGATAGAATCGTAAACTATGCATTTGATCATATGTGTCACCTTTAGCAAACTAGTTGTGGGTCTACGAAGGTTTCTGAGCTGGTACGACCCCAATTTTTGACAGATGGCATCACTGTCATTCCAATGAATTTCGTATGTTACAGAGACAGGTGGACTGCTCACGCATCGGAAGACCTTCTCGTCTCGTCTCGAAGAGTTATTCTTTTACGCAGCAGATGGAAAGACGAGAAATAATGTGTGTCCCATAGCATTTCAATAAATACTAAATTGATATGATCCAATATCATATTTTTATCCAATTAATTTTGTTAATCAATAAATTGACTCAAAATAATTTGAAAATTTGTGTAATATCTTTACTTCAAATCTAGTTTAGTTGGTGGCGTCAACGAGACCAGGATAACACAGCTAGTATACTATATAATATGCTGGTTAAATTATTATAACTGCACCTCGGTTTTGGGAATGTCGGTTCCTTATCTAATTATTTATGGAATTTGCCAGAACGATAATTTTATCTACTACAGGACAAAAGATAAAAAAATGTTGTATTGTTAGTCATGAATTATGAAGGAAGTGAATACGTTCTAATCGTTTTTTTATGTTTATTACTCGTTATTATGCGAAATAAGATAAGCTAAACTCATTCGAAAAACTGAACTAAGATACTTACGTCATTCTGATATTTTATTCTAATGATTTATATCATAGTTATTAAACAACGTTCTTCAGAATTAGATTTAATTTAATTACCGTCCATATATAATAAAGAAAGCCTTTGCACTAATTGAAACATTCGTAAAATATGGTTATATTTCACCTGTATTTTCCACCAAGTACATAGCAAGCGAATCTCGTGCCACCACAAATTCTTGCACAACCGACGTTTTAATTAAACACCACTTAATTTCGGCTATTAAAAGGATTCCATTTTTTTGTTCATACAGGAACCACCTCTCGACCACTTGTTGCCACTTCCCACGCGACCGATCTGCATACATTTCCACTCTCTTTCGTTCTCCCACTTAGCATAAAACAAGCCCGACACCAAGTCATTATGCATTCTCGGATTTCGAGGTAGTGCCGCATAAATTTACGCCATTATCAAAATATCATGAGACCGATGCAGACCGAGCATGAAATGGATTTAACCAGTTTAGGGGTCATTAACGCACGCAACGCGTACTGTTTCACCCGTTTTATTTGGTATGATGGTTGCTAGTTTGTCGAGGCTGCGTGAGATTGTAAACACGACAGGTTTTGGGTTCGATTCCCAATCGAAATATTTAATATTTTCATTTCCTTGCTCTGCTGTCGACAACAAAGCGAGGTGTAGTTCCACACGATGTCTCTAGAATTCGGCGGAAAGTGAAGAGCGAAGTATTTTAACCCTAGGCTTCCCAAGCTTATTGAAAAAAAAAAAACAGATTTACTAGTTGCCGTTTGCATGTGTGTGTATGAGCTCGGATGCAAATAAAATTTTAAATGAAACCTAATGAACTTACAGGAGGCTTAATTTAATCATCTGCGTTGATTAAGGCGTGTTTCCTTTTGTTTTTGTGGTTTTTCGTTTTGAATATTTATATATTTAAATCAGATATGTGGATCGGGTAATAGTAAATAGGAATATTTCTTTTTAGGGTTCCGTATTGCAAAAGGTAAAAAGAGAATCCTTATAAGATCACTTTGTTCTTCGTCTCTCCTTGTGTCAAGATCATTTGTCTCGAGATCGCATGGAGATATTATTATGAAATTAATATCAAATTTTAGGGTCTATGGTTTCTTGAAGCACAAAAAAACCAAGCATTTAAGTCAATGTAATCAAAAGATACGAGCATTTATGCAAAGTTTTTGTTGCATTTTATATGAAATTCGCCGCGTAATCAATAGGTTCCTATAGGGTACTTCTTGGTAATTATGTGATACTTTCTATTGCCACAATGCTATTCTTAATTAAATCGATAATTATAAAATTCAGATATAAATACTAGAAAATATAATTTTATATCATATTATTCAAACACTTTTTGACTAATACAAAAAGAATTTAATACCGGAATTTTCTTCAATCTTTCAACAAAGATGGGTGGAATTCTGGTGTGATTCATGAAGGCGGACGGAGACTTCCGTAGATTTATGGTGGTGCCCGTGATGTGTGACGCGCCAAATACCTGTGATAAGTGGGAGAATTAACTACATAATTGCATGTATGCTACGAATTTCAAGATTTATATATATAACTGGCATTGAGGTTAGAATTGTTATGATATTTATATAAAACATTTTGTACATTCTGATTGAATTTTATGAAAGTAAGTGCTTAAATGGATGAATATTAAAATTTGAAATTTAGTTTTATTTTTTCACGCAGTACTCCAGACATAGCAGAGTAGACAAAGTAGAGTAGAATCCGATTCTATTAAGATACTTCCGTTCCCCACTTTTCGCCGAATTCTGGAGGCATTGTATGTTAAGTGGCGGAATTTAACGCCGCGCTTTGCCTCGTTACTAGAGCATTTAATTTATTTAATTTTAGCAAGAAGCGACTTTTTAGTCCTCATGCCGAATGTCCTCACCAATGCGTTATGTTCGATTAACTCTACAAAAATGCATGAAACAGAGAGTAACCAGTGAAAAAAAATGTTTCTGATATAAGTAAAACTTAAAAGTGACTATGATATTAAAAGTTAGTTTTAATCTACTAATTGAGTTCTATAACAAAATTTCTACAAAGTTGTCACATACTTCACTAAAATACACAATATCTAAACAACGCCAGTATTCCAAGTACACTTACTAATTACCAAAATTAATAGTTTCAGGCAGAATAAAATAATAAGGCACATTTAGGGCACGTGTAGCTCCATCCATCCCCTTAATTGCCGACAGCCGGGAGATAGGTCCGGAGTTATGACGTCACATAACGTGCTAATGACGTCATAACTGCATTGCTCCCGCTCGAGCCCCAGCAATGGATGCAATGCAATTTACTAAGTACCCGCTAACGTGATGCTACCGAGTTTTACACCTGTCCGTTTAAAGAAAAGTCGGGAAGTAGGTTATATTTTAAAGTTAAGTTTCACTCAGAGATGGCAGTTAGCGTTTTAATGTCGTTAAATCAGTCCTTTGGTTATAGTTTTCAAGCTTGCCAGTCAAGAACAAATCATTTTGTCTATGTCATGTTTTGGTCGTTAAATCGGTATCCAAGCCGAGTTTATGATAGCAATTTGACTTCTATGAATTTTGGTTGTATAATTTCAATATAACATTCGTTAATAACTTCAAAAATCTGGAAATATTTCTGATATATCTAATAATTATTCCCTCCGTGGACATGCATTGTGTAAATTTAAAGCACGAATGAAGTAATCTCCTTATCGAATTTTTCCGTAGTTTTAATAGTCATTTTTATTTATAGGCCGTCTTGCCGCAGCGGCACAAATGTGTGACTGTAACGCGACGGTTGTGGGTTTGAACCCCACTAGAGGAAGTGAAATATTTATTTACGTTTATATTTCCATTTCTTCGCTCTGGTGTCGAGCCACAGCGCGGCGTTGAGTTCTGCCACGCAATACACAGTACCTTCAGAATTTGGCAGAGAGTGGGGAACAGAGTGCCTTAACACTAGGTTCCCTCTGCCTACCCTGCTGTGTGCGGGATACAGCGTGAAGCTGACCATCATATTGTGATCGTCAATCGAAAATAGAGATTAATTAAAGTATTAAAGTTGACTTTTACTTTTTCATCTTTTACCAGATTTCACATTTTAGTTCCATCAACCTTTAATAAATATACAAAATAGTATATAATTCAAAAGAAGCTATTAACATTTACTGTAGATTGCAAAAACAATATAATAAAAAATATTATTGCATTCGACAATGCGGATCAGGAGTTAATGAGAATAATTGGTTGCCTATAGACAATACATAATAAATCCCACAATCGTACCGTAAAACTGCGTATATGAGCAGTTCAGCATTATTATTTTAATAATAATAGCTTATATTTATTAGTTTTGTTGTAATAGAACGAGCTGAATTGGTTCAAAACATATTGAAAATTTAATATAAGTACAGCAAAACGGTATATTATAGTGTTATAAATTATTTAATATATCAAAATTATTTGGGTTTATATTTGAACTAAAATTTACATCTTCAATGTTAATTTAGACCATATTCACCCGTTTTATTATAAATTTTGGTGCATTGTGCATATATGGAAAATTAAAAAAAATATATATTTTTTGTTGTTTTCACGCTTTTCCTAAAAGCTCAGCAGTTTCTGCATTCCTGTTTTTCTCTATCCACTGATCTACCTCTTCATTCACGCTTTCCTCATGCCTTTTTTTGTGACCTTCCTCCATCGATACTGTGTTTTTAAAGATCAACTGCTTTTAGGTTTTGGTCAGAAACGGCCAACACTTTTATTTTAACGTATTATATAAGAAAACAGATAACAATGCTATATTTATATTAAACTTATATGAGTTTTCTGTTTATAAATTGATTTTTTTTATTAATAAAATATTCAATGCTACATCTGGGTCACAGAGGCTATAGCTCGATTGCTTTTTGTATGAAACGATAAGAATCTAGAAACGACTAGTATTTATTTAAATATTTTTATACTGAAGTATATTAAATATGCAATATTTACATGAATTTAACAAGACAGAGTCCATAGAGTCATTTATTTTAAATCTATTCTATACAAATCACAATTGAAATTTGAGAACATTTATATGTTTATATAGTTTTACTTTAGTTTAATTATCTACGTCAAACTACCCCGACGGCATTCAACACACGACTTGCACGAGAAGTAAGCGATACTTTATAAACATGACTCTCCTTTATTCATATAATACTTCACGCTGTTTCCAGCACACATCAGCTTAGGCAGAAGGAACTTAGCGTTAAGTCACTCCGTTCTCCATTTTCCACGGAATTCTGGAGTAGTTACGAGTTGAGTAGTGGAACTCAACGACACCAGAGTGAAGAAATAGAAATATAAATTGAAATAAATATTTCATTTCCTCGAGTGGGGATCGAACCCACTATTAATGACATTCACAGTCACACACTTACGCCACGACTGGCCTCAAGTAAGAACTTAATTATCACAATTTTATCAATTCATAATTTCCCTCAATATTCTATTCAGAAATATATTCGAAGGGAGATTGATGGGAAATACACACAAGCTTTGACGTTCCATAAGTTTTTTATATAGGGGATTCCGACTGAGCGCTATAATACGAATTTAATAAAAATTTAATCCCGTTGTCATGCAACCGCGTACAATGCCTCACCGTATAGAGTTATAGACTATAGCTGTTAATATCTAACGACGACATTCCGTTACCCGTTCGCGTCAGAAAAATTGACATAAAAGATTTTATCACTTTTATAATAGTATTTTTAATGATATATTAGGTAAAGCAGAAGAACATATAAAGAAGGGTATGTAGTTGGAACATGTTAACTTAGTGTTAAAACACTCCGTTCCTCATTTTCCGCTGAATTCTTGAAGCATTGTGTGATGAATGGCGGACCTTAACCCTTTGCCTCATTACCAGTGGCAGGAATTGAACTCACGAACCGTGTTACAAGTTACGTCTCGTATACAATCATTCCTGAGCCACAATGTTCTCAGAAAATATTGAAACGTTACTTTGACCCACTTTTTGTCGTCCGATTTCCTTGAAAATTTGCATACCTTTTACGATTCGATGACAATACAATATTTCTATAGGAACAATCTGGTATTTACTAGGATAACCAAAGAAAATACTTTAAAAGTGTGTAAAAAGTAGTAAATAGTGTTTTTGTAGCTTATTTTTTATCGACGATTATCATCTTCATAATAGTATTCCAAAATACGCACTTAATTTTTTCCAGGCTCCCTCCACCTATCCGTTTATGTACGAGACAAACTTCACGCTATATTCAGCACATATCATGGCTGGCAGAGGGAACCTGGGAACCTAATGTTAAGGCCCACCAAGGTCTCTGTTTCCCAATAATAGAAATAAAAAAATAATAACATATTAAAGTAAAACGCGAGTGGGGAACACACTGATTACAAAAGCTCGCGTGCGTCAAAAGCGTAGATCTTCTAGGTGTAATGTAATGAGTTGTTCGACGATCGCTCGCTGCGAGATGTGATTGATTTTGTGATAAATTGCCGTGTTTGTTTGTACTTTACTTTAGTATCGATGTTTGTTTATTACTTAGAATATACTTCCCGTATTTACTTGTTCTTCTTCTTTGGTTTATTTATTACTAGGCTGGTGGTCTTTAAGTTCGGTGGAGTCAGAATAGTTATGAATGTGTATAGAAATAATATATATATTTAAATATTTATTATCTTTACGCTTGAGGTAACATATTTAGGGGTATAGAGGGAACCTAGTGTCAAGACACTTCATTTCCCATTTTTTTTGCCGAATTTTTGACGTATTGCGTGTTGAGCGGAACTCAATGTCAGTCTTTGTGCCTTTGTGTCAGAGCGAAGAAATTAAAGTCATCATCATATCATCATTATCATCATCATCAGCCTGTCCTCGTCTACTTCTGGATATAGGCCTCTCCAATGGCACACCACTGAGCTCGATTTTCAGCTCTTCGCATCCAGCCGTTGCTCGCCACTTTGCGAATATCATCACCCTATCTAGCTGGAGGACGTCCTACATTACGCTTGCCGAAGCGTGGTCTCCACTCCGCTATTAAAATATTAATAAACAATAATTCATTCTCCTGAGTGGGGATCGAACCTACATCCGACGCGTTACAGGCACACCTTATGCCCCTGCGCCACGATAGCCTCAATATTGGAATATTTTATTATGCCCACTTTAAACTAAAATAAAGTCAGAAATGAAGTTAAAATTCATACTCCAGAACGTATTTTACACAATTCATAACAACAACGTTAACGATATATTTAGCTTTAGGGAGTATTGTTTAAAAAGCATATTGTGACAACAGAAGGTATTAATTCCACCGAAGTGAGCTCTCAACAAATATTTCGAGTGGACCGGAGGAACGCCTGAATTGCTCGATATAACGAAAGGGATGCTGTCCCAAAGGATTCAGATAAACAGTTTAAGTATTTTCTTTCGCAAACTTTGAATACGAAATTCAATTCACAAAATAGATACTTAACAAACAAATGGTGATATTTAGGTATGAGGCTTAATTTATTCAACGTTTTTGGTAATGAGATAATTTCTAAATATTTTCTTTTCTATTTTCGATATTACGTTATATTTAAAATATTTTTCATAAAAATTAACAATAGTATAAGTGTAATAAATAAACATAAGATTTGAATATTTCTCTGCCTAGATTCGATGTCTAGATTAAATGTGAAATAATCATTGAATATTTTAAATATAATTTATTAATTTATAACAATACTAAAGACTCAAACGCTGTTTCGCTCGCTTAAATATGTATATTTATATTATAACGAAAAATTTATATTATTTTTTAGAAATATTTATATTTTTCATAAAAAACAGTATCCATAAGTCCAAAGTTTCATAATAACCAGTTCAGTTTAGACGTGAAAGCGTAACAAACAAACTCACATTCACATTTAAAATATTAGTACGATGATATAGCAATGAAAGGCAATTATAGATCTTATATCTTATAAATAGTCCTATAAGGACTGGTGGCTTTGTCTACCTCGTGACAGCTAAGCGAGTATATGTCAAGTAATACATCTTTCGACGATGACATGAGACCCGAGGGGATGAGGTTCTGTGTTACAAGGACTGACGACAGTTTGAGATGAAACGCTAAATGTATAATAGTGTATTCATTGTTTCGCCTTTAGAGAACAGCTTTTGATATTAATATACTGCTAGAGCTGTTTGTTATTAATAAAAGATATCGCTTAAGGGAGTTTAATATAATAAATTTGCTTTTCTATTGCAGCATAGCTAGAATTTATTCTTTCTAAATTGGTTGTTACTGCAAATAGTTAATGAACGATTATTGTAAAGAAAAGTGTACATAGCAGAATAGACCATTAAGGTCCTTCCTTTCATCACTTCCTGCTGAATTCTGAAGGCATTACGTATTGGGTGGCAGGACTCAACGTAACGCTTTTCCCCTTTCCAAGAGCAAGGAAATGAAAATATTGTAGTAAAACAACTAGCTCATGACCAAGACTGACTTTTATTTCTTATAACCAGTATTACAAATGTTTTACATTCTACCTTACATTTATTAATATTACTTAATATACAACATCTTCCTCTTACAAAAAAAATAAAAAAAAATATACCATCACCAATATCTACATTTATATAAAACTTAACTTACATTAGTATATTTTAACATTAGTATATTTAAAATATACTAATATAGCTAAAAAACTATTATTTTTTTCTATTTTTATATAATAATGCCATTTTTTCGCGTGCTTTACATGCGGCTAACCTACAAGTACGAGTAGTTTCTATATCATCCGTGTGGGGCTCACTGGGCGACGCATTAACTAAAAATGGTTCAATATCCACTTCATTCTCTATGTTATCATCATATATCGCCTTTTCTCCTAAGATTGCAGAAGATGTATCTTGCAAAGACGTGCTGGCCTTAATAAGATGACGACGATTTCGTCTATGTAACCTACCCGTGTTATCCGTAAGAAAATAGGACCGTGGCTGCGGAGCAGGATCGCGAACAATCATACGTTTTCTTGATTTACCATCAACAACTATTACTTCTTCTCCAGAATTTAATTGCGGTAACTTTCGCGCCGACCTATCATAGTATTTTTTAGTATAAGAACGATTTTTCACTATATTTAGATAATCATCGCAATAGCGATGATTATCTAAATTTAAACCTGATCTTTTATAAGTTATAAATGATAACACATTTAGATCGGACCCCGAATCCAATTTAAAATTTACAGGCACACCAGTACTATATAAATATAATGTTTCAAACCATTTGCTATCTTTATTACAATAATCTCTTACAGTTGACACAAGAAACGAGTCATGGTCACTAACACTTTCACGAAGCTCATGTACTTGTTTTTACCTTTCACCGGACACATCTTTCTATAATGCCCTTTATTATTGCACAAAAAACACTGCATAAACTGCCGGACATCGATGGTAGCTATCTATATAATAAGAATTACCACACGCGACACAACACTTAGTCGGGAC
>HE672007.1:0-11481 GCA_000313835.2 Heliconius melpomene melpomene | reverse complement strand
TTTTATATTTATTAATTACTTAAGTGAGAAGATTGTTAGTTAATCATAGTTTTACTTGTTTTTGGGGGTGAATAAGGAAAACAATGTGTATTGTAATTTTTTTATTATTAAAAAATGTAACCTATTTTTTATTTGTCTCTTTATATAAATATTTTTTATTTCTTAATTCTAGCTTGCTCCATGTTTAGTAATTTTATCAGCTTTATTCTCCATACATTTCTTATAAGCTACAAAATATTTAGTGAATTTCTTGCAATCACTGTTTTGTTTTTACTGAAAAAATAAAGTATTTATTAGTTCATTGTTCAATAAAGCATTCATCAATATAAGTTAAAGTAATAATCTTGCACTTAATCTCAAATTTTATTCTTTGTTATCCAATGTAGCAATAAACAATATGAAATTGAAATAGCCAAGCAAAACGATATTAATATTATAATGAATTCAAAAATTCTATAGAGGCTAACGCCTTTATATAATTTTTCGCATGTATATTTAAACTTAATAAACAAAATTATGAATACATACGATACTTACCTTACTATGCCGGACTCCATTAATGAAATTAAAATAATTATCTTTAGTTCAGTTTAGTTGTAATTTTATGGCGTTTCAAGTTATGTTTAATAATTTATACATGAAAATGGGTTAGGAATAAAGTATCTTAAAACGAACAATTAATTATTATATTATAAAAACATATGCTGTCAAAATGACATGTTCAAGTTCCATTGTACGCACCTAAGCATATTGCATTAAGTTTTAAAAATTGTTTTAATATTATTAATTTTTATTCTTTTTTTAATATTTTGGGACTTAATGATTCATTATTTTATTAAAAATAGTTTTTATAAGACTTTTATAAGTAATAATAATTAATTTTAAATTTAATTTAGCATATATATTAGGATTTTGTTAATTAAAAAAAGATACGTAAAACGAAACTATCGTTACCGCAGGGAGGGCCCTGCAATCCACTTTTGATGATAAGTTGACATTATCCGGAATGGTTATTGGCATGCAGGTTAGAGATTGGATAGATATGTCGAACATTCCAAGATGGACGTTAACTGGAGATCGGAGATACATTATTAATTTCGGGCGTTAGGTTATATAATTTACATATCTCGATTACATATTTGAATAATTATTAGTTGACATTTCGCTGTTGTTTATTGTATTATAGTCTATTGATGTTTTAATCTATTTATATATATAAAATCGGAAGGTCACTCACTTATCACGAAATCTCAGAAATTACAAGTGCTAGGAATCTCAAATTTTGCATAGGAGTTACTTATAGGACGTAGGTTCTCGCTAAGACGGGAATTTGCAATATTCGACTTCTAAGGGATCTTTTTTGGGGTAGAAAGTTTGTATGAAACTTCGTTACTACAAATGCTAGGAGTCTCAAATTTTGCATAGACGTCACTAGGACGTAGTCATGGAGACAGAAATTAATAATAACTTATTCTTATTCACGCGAGTGAAACCGCGAGCGGGCCGCTAGTGCCATATAATAATTAAAGAACTGTTGTATTAAACCTAAGTACAGATTCATTTTTTTATGTATATCAGGATAAGTGAGAGAGAACCTAGTGTAAAGACACTCCGTTCTCTCCTTCTTCAATCATTTCCAATTTGAGCCATCGCGACGGTGTGAAGTTATTTTATATAAAAAAACATTTTGTTTATTTTATTTCAGAAGTGTTATGGCAATGGGCTGAGTGTAGTCTCTACAAAATGATACCCAATGCTTTTATTAAATTTTCTCACATCGCTTGACTAATGTTGCCCAGCTGACGCACATCCGACTGAATTACTTTCTCTTTTCACTCGCTTCTGAAATTTTGGGGTCCATTTATATAAGAATGACAATGTTATTAAATAGAATATGTCCTATAAATGTTGTCAAAACTACGTGTGGCCTATAATTCTATACGGTTGCGAGTCTTGGACTATTAAAGAGGATCTTAAAAAACGTATAGAAGCCTTTGAAATGTAGTAATTAAAACCGCCGTAGATTTGATTCGTAGATTTGATTGGCTAGGGACAGAACTAAGTATGCGAAGTTGACTGCCAACCTTCACTAGTTGGAGAGGCACGTTAAGAAGAATAAATGTTGAGGCCAGTCGTGGCGCAGGGGCACAAGCGTGGCTGAGCGACAGGTTATGGGTTTGATTATCATTCGAGGAAATTAATTGTTTAATATTTCCATTTTCTTGCTTTGGTATCGAGGTATAGCGCGGTGTTGAGTTCTTACACTCAACACGCAATGCTTCCAGAATTCGACGGAAAATGGGAAATGGAAGCGGAGAAAGAAAATGTCGATTTTGAATATATAGTATTTATATTTGATAAAGAATAAAATTGTATCCCTGTCGGCCTTCGTACTAAGAAAAAATAGCATTATCAATTTCTTCCGTTTAATTATATATAATTATGTTTTCTATCGATTCATCGTATTATATCATCATTGTATTCATATTATCATTGTAATATATGCATGGTATGTATGCGTGCAAAAACAGTGAGCTATTTTCATGATAAGAGACAATAAAATAAAGTGCAAATATGCGTGTTATACGTGCGTGCAAGAAGACGATATCTTTGCGATTGTGTGATAAGTGCTTAGAATATTTTTTTTATTTACTTATTGAAAAGATTTGGTTAATAAAAAGAATCAGCTTCACTCTGTATGCACAGAACAGGAAATTTAAAATATTTAATATTACACATATCCGAAAAGTATTTATTAGCACTTGCCGTTCAAGCTTTTATTAGCACTTGCCGTTTTAGTCGGTTAGTGTATGTTAAGTCTTGCAAGCTCAATTTGCCCTACTTTCCATGGTCCCGTTGAACTGAAATGTGGAATATGACGTCAGTTTGGTTACAATGACATTGAAATGATATATAATCAATATTGCCGTTAATAGCCGCCACAACAAAATGGCGGATTACAATTTTTTTACACAAAACTTTAAACCCTAAACGGATGAAATGGGGGTTGAAAGTTTGTTAAATCGGCACCGATTTTTATAAAATTTGAAATTCAGACTTTTAAAAATATTTAATTGAATACGTGTTTCATCGTGTTTTAGAATTTACCTCCTAAGAGTACAAATAAGGGATTGAAAGTTTGTATTGAAAAATCTTTATTCGCCAACGATGTTTCTAAAATTTGATATTAAAAATAAATAAATTAAAATTAAAAATTAAAAATAATTAAAATTTCAAATTTATAATTAAAATTAAAAAAAAAATGAGTTTATTAGAACTCGCCCCTAAGGATCCAAATAAGCAAGTGAAGCTGCGCGCGTCCGCTACTTATTAATAAAATAACAAAAAAATACTCTAAAATAAATAAAAAAATGAACAATTAAGTATAATAATAACTGAATCTATCAAAGCTCTTTAAAACAAATAATCTAACCAATAAATCGCTCAATTTAGTTACATCATTGTTCTATTCAATTCGATCATTGGAATAAAGTGGGGACTTAAAAGGCGAACGATTTTGAACATCCACAATAGCAAAACGTTTGTTCTTGTTCACATTAATTAAGAATGTTATTTGCGAGCACTACAGAGTACAGATCGAGCTCTCGGGGCGGCGATTCCACGAAATTCATTAATTAATTTAAACATTCATGCTTAATTATCGAACTCTTCAATTAAAATCGTTTTAAATTTGTTGCTTTATTTGTACACTCGTTAAATTTCATACAAGTACGAGTAGGTCTCTCAGGGTATCTACGAGTGTTTATAGATCCCCCCCCCACATCCCCCTTTTTTCTCGTTATATAATGAATGTGTTATTAATGAGTTCATTATATTTTGTGAGTTAATTTCGTTCTTATTGTACCGTAAATGTTCATTAATTTTTAATTAAGCTTACTTACTGTGTTATTGTTGAAGAAATATTTTAACATGATTTTATTGTTTGTAAGAAAAATGTAACAGATTTTATTATCTCTTAATATTGAAAAATTGTTTAAGAAAACAATAGGTTATCGAGTTAATTATATTTAAATACTAACTAGTATAAATAGTAATATATTTATATTCACTATTAGATTATACTACATATCGATCCCCATTCGAGGAAATGAAATATTTATTTTAATTAATTTATATTTCCATTTCTTCGCTCTGGTGTCGAGGCAAAGCGCGGCGTTGAGTTCCGCCACTCAACACGCAATGCCAGTATTAGTCGGAGAGTGGGAAACAGAGTATCTTAACACAAAGTTTCCTCTGTCTACCCTGCTGTGTGATACAGCGTGAAGCTGATTGTTATTTTTTAAATTGCTTTATTTTCTTACGTGCTCTGTTCTAACTTTAATAATTAATTTTTCTTACTTCTTTAATAGTAATTAAAATTATCAATAATAATTATCATATTTCAGATTTTTTTGTGTATACGTATAGTATAGTACTTTGGTACCAAATATATCAAGTTACACAGTGAGTGAGCCAGTCACAAAAATATCAGTTTTAAATTAATAATGTTAATAAATATTTAAAATTTGCTGTAGAATGCACATAAGAATATAACATTTCTGCGTTTATTATTACGCGATTGAAAATTATCGCTTCATTGAATCAAACATTTTTAATGGTGAACTCGCCGTCTTCATATTAAACTGGTTTTTAAATTCAAATTATACATTTCATAATAAAGTGTGTAGTTTTACATAATATAAATTTACATCATATTTTTTTAATTCGTCTGTAACACAGTGCCGAAACACTAGGATCTTAAATCAGTGCGTCCTACCAGTTATGACTTAAGATGGAGTATTAGGTCGGCTGTTTTGCCATGGCCATATTAAAAAAGCTTCTGACAACGAATAGATACGAGTAGACCAAGAACTGCATAGTGAGTGCTATATTAGAAAGACTTACGTTCAGCTATGGATGGTAATAGATAAACATATATATATATATTTATTTAGTATGTGTCCTAAAATATTTATTTAGAAATACATTTTGTATTACATATATGTAAAATACTAAGAACACCCATTACATGCTTAATTAGCATCATTTTCTTTCAATATAAAAGACAATCCATACATTACTAAGTTGTAAATCTGATATCTACTGAATGTATCCATGTAGAGTCCGATACGTGCTCTTTGGTTTTAAGATAAATCAGGCCAATTTATCAGGAACAGCTATAGCCGGTGTGTGGTATCATACCATACATGATGCGGCTCATTCGGAAGATCGTTGGGATTTGCAACCACTGTTTGCATCAGCCGACTGCATGTTAAAGTAAAGGATCGAATTGTGGTACCTTTAATTATGCTAATTATTGACGTTATTGGTTAAATGTTGTCTTTTTTTAATATTTTCGTACTTCTAGGTGATAGAAACTTAGACAGTTTATAGATATTATATTTTTTTTATTAGCTTCAGGCTTTAGCCCACATATAATTGGGTAGACAGAGGGAATATAGTGTTAAGAGTTTTAGATACTCCGTTCCTCACTTTCCGCTGAATTTCGGAGACACTGAGTAGCGGAACTCAACGCCGCGCTTTATCTCGTTACCAGAGCAAGGAAATTAAAATATTCAATAATACTTTCACTCGGAATAGAATTCACAACCGTCGCAGTTACAGTATCAAGCTGTGCTAATGCGCCTTCTGTCAACAGAAGCCGTCGTTCTGTTGGCAGAACAATGTTGATTCAAATATTTTTTGGAAGTATTTATAAAAAATGAAATAAAAAGGCAATAATGAGATATTTGTTATATCTATTAAAACTAGAGACACAATTTCTCTCCCATACTGAACTCATATACCTATTAAAACAATTTGCACTCACCACACAAGCTAAGAACCTAGGTAAATATTTACGTATGCATTCACTGAGACGCGTGTTAGTATGGTTGCACGCATCTTTTACCCTTAAGTAGTGCACTCAGTGAACTGTCATATGTGTGTTAGTTGGTTGATAAACTTGGTAATATTAAATATTTTACTGCTTAATAGTTTATAATTAATTAATAAATTATAAGCAAAACATCATTTTTAGAAAAAGCTTTTATTTAAATGCTCTAAAAAGAAGAAAATAAAATTTGGCAGAGGGAAACTAGTGTTAAGACACTCCGTTCCTCACTTTTGTCATCACTAATAGGTTATAATTAATTAAATAAGGTTATTTTTCATGTTGATAACAAATTGTATGTGACTGCAAGCGATGGTTGTGTGTTCGATTCCCCTTCGAGGGAATTGCTCTATTTTTAAGACTCTATCAATAAATACTGACTTACTAGCCTATTTTTAAAACGTCTGTCTAGTTAATTCTATAATGGAACTTTAAGCTTCTGTTTTATAACTGGATCAAAATTTTACCTAGCCATTTTCTATCGATAAAAGTCAGATCTGTGAAGGAAATGTTGGTATAATCTACATATTACCAGCTTATAGCAAGAATGAACACCTGAGTGAGTAATAATACATAAAATAACTTTCTTGGTTGTGTTTATATCATTAAATTTAAAATAGATTGGTACTGTCGCAAAACTATTTACAGTGTTTCTTATTATTTCTAAATAAATACATATATGCACGCTAATTTAAATAATTTGAAAATCTTAGCGGACTCTTAATAAGTATCTTGCTACTTAGACACTTAGATACTTTTTGTTTATCCGCTTCAGCTCCACAGGGAACCTAGTGCTAATACACTCTGTTCCTTATTTTCCGCCGATATTTCAAACTTTTTATTCATAAAATTATATTATGAAACGGCACCCATTTAAAACAAAATTAAAATAAAACGTCTCACGTTCTATCACAATTGCTATAGCTCCAGCAAGTAGTCAAAGTTCAAAGCGGCTTACAAACGGAAGCCCCTAGACAACACTCGCTAATTCGCTTTGATGTGATCCCCCAAACCCCCCTTCCTCAAAAACTCAACGAAAAAATGAGTTTGAAAAGTTTTAACTCGATTTGCTAAAATATAATTAAATGTTCGTAACATTTTTAAATACATTGTGCTGCGCTTCAGAGATTATTTGAAAAGGTTGACGGTAGACGGTTGACGGTAGACGGTAGGTGAAACTTTGAAGAACCTAACGTGAGGTCTTATACGGCTTTTGTTTATATAATACGTTTTAAATTGCATATTTCTAACAAACTGCTATATGTGAGGGAATTATTTACTAACTTGCTTTACGGTTGAACTTACAATTATGAGTATTTAAAATTATTTATGATAGGTAAGGTAGGTAAACGCGATAGGTTGTGAGTTCGATTTAGACTCGAAAAAATAATATTTTCGGTTTTTCGCTCTGGTGTCGAGGTGAAATAAGTGAGTTCCGCCACTCAACACGCAGTGCTTTCAGAATTTGGCAGAAAATGATGAGTGGATTGTCTTAACACTATGCTCCCTCTGTCTATCACGCTAGTTGCGGGATACAGCTGAAAAAAAAACGATTTATATTTGTGTAATTGTAAATGATCAATTACTATCAATGAGTAGCTTCACTATTAATTTCCTGATATCTACAAGTTTTAAATATCGGCATTAAAATAGCGTTCATTATCAATATTTATTTAAATTATTAGGCCTAATATTTTTTGTTATATTTGAGTGCAAATTAATTACGTAGGATTTTCAAAGTAAGAGTAAGCTGCTATTCTGTAAGTGAAACTACCAGGAATTCCATAGATTCACCGTATGGGACCCAAGCCCATCGCGTTGCAGAGTATTCTTACTCTGCTTGCTTAGAGCAATGCTGTGGAATGAAGTCCACATGAAATAAACAGCTTAAAAAAAACAGACATGTTTTTTACCAAAGTCATAATTGTCATTATGATATAAAAAAATATAACATTTTAGAATTTATACAATATCTTTATTTTCATTTTTCACTTATTTGCTATAAAATAAAATTATAATTTTATATTAAAAAATAACTAAATATTTTAATTCTATGAGCATTTATAATTGTTATAGACTACAAAGATTCCTCTAATTTACTTTGTGAGCCGTCAGTCTAAGCGTGTTAGTTAAATAGCCGCAAGACAGTTTAGTATAAAGGGCAAATCCACTTTGATCATGCTCATTATCTTTATTAATTTTTACTTTCAGTTGCTCTAGTAGCGCCCCCAGGTATTAATAATGAAGTAGTAGTGTAATGATTTTATATAAATAGTTTTTATATTTACGATAATTTGTTATAGAAAAATGTAAATCAACCTCTTTGTTTAATAAAAAGATATATTTGAAAATTTATACATAGAACTAGCGCGACGCTTGATGTGTTGAAAATTCTGATGCGCATTATTAGATTTGGAGCTGAAGAGGAAAGTGGTCCTCTAGAATAAAATATTGTATTATAATTTAATATATACATTGTACAAGCCTAATGGTACTAGCCCTGGAAGAAGTATAAGTTCTGTAAAAGCCTCGAGGTGTTTGATTTCTTTACAGTCAGAAGCGGGATCAGATTCAGCCCCAAAGTGAGGTACGTACAACAAAAACATGGAAATCAAGTTTCCCACTGCTAGCTTTTGTAGATATTATTGATCGGAGAGCTTTTGATTGAAAATTTAGTCACTTTAAGAGTTATTATGCATTTTATTAGAATAGTATGAAGATAAAGTATATTTTATAGAATAGTGTGATGATGAAGTATATTTCATAGAATAGTGTGATGATGAAGTATATTTTATTAGAATAGTATGATGATGAAGTATATTTTATTAGAATAGTTTGAAGATAAAGTATATTTTATAGAATACTATGAAGATTAAGTATAATTTATAAAATAGTATGAAGATTAAGTATATTTTATAGAATAGTATAAAGATTGATACACGGCTAAGGATGCCGTAGATGAATTAGTGGTCAGCGTGCCACAGAAGAATGGTTAGAATACCATAGATGAATTAGTGGTCAGCGTGCCACAGAAGAATGGTTAGAATACCATAGATGAATTAACGGTCAGCGTACCGTAGATGAATTATCGGTCAGCGTGCCGAAGATTGATGATTGATATTATGTATTTAGAGTAAGAGCCTGCTTGCTCGAGGCTGGTGGTGGCCTCGGTATGTCGGGCGTAGTAGTAAAGTAAAACATTAAGTAAGCGCCTGCTCGTGACTGATGATTGCGGCAGTCAGGCATAGTGTGTAGTAGTCTTTGTAAGTAATGTATGCTTAAATTATTATGTTTGTTTATTAATATTGATTATTTTAGTTATTTTTTTTTCTTTTGTATTGTATTCTGATTTATTTCTTGACTATTTTGACGATCCATTTTAAATATTTTTTGAATGACATTTAAAAGAGAATGCTTTTGAATTGATAATTTATAAATACACCAATTAATTTATTAAAATTATTAGTTTTTAATGACATTTGTTGCATTAATTTGAGGGAAATGGAGTCGGATGCTGAGACGCACCCTAGAGGAACCACCCAGTGGAATGATGGCAATGACAACAAAAAAAAGGAATTTATCGAAAATGCAAAACTTCGAGATCTTCGCGGCCGTAGGAGTGATTTACATCTTCTGATGAGCGGTTCATCTGTTAAAGCGCTTCGGTGACATAAAGACAAGCAAAGGAACTTTTTACTGGTATACAAAGGCAATGTTTAGATTTATAAATTTACTGTATAATAGATAAAATTAAAGTTAAACTTTAGTTACTGGTATTATAAAAGTTAATAGATCACATTTAAATGTAATTCCGCAGTTTGTGTGACATATAGAAAATTGGCTTACATAAGTAAATGAGTGTATAAATTTTGCTCGTTTGTTTATAATGGGTCTTGTGAGGAAATAATTCGTATCTACAAAAAGTTTAATAAAGTGCTTTGAGCGAAATTATGATCAGTTTCTCAAAGAAATGAAAGCTAATACTAGACAATAAAAAAATATACATCAATATTTCTGTAATAAATTACCCTTAGCTTTACTTTTAGATCTGGTTAAAACGAAAGAAAAAAGCTATTTTCTGTATTAGGATGCTCGATAAACCTATTAGAAATGTAAAAAAACCAGAAGATTTATTGATTTATCTCAGATATCATGCATTAAAAGTAGAAAATTAGTCTCACTCGGGTATCGGGTCAGGATTAGGATCAGGATCAGGATCAGGTACCGTCAGTGTCATAAATATCATAGGTCATAACAGTGTTAGTTTGGTCTGCTAGTTCAAAATTTTATATATTGAAAGATATATATTTTTAATGTATCAATTATTGTGGCAACAAATATATTAAACAAGATAAATAGAAACACGATAACAAAGTCACAGCATTAGGTTCTGCCACCAGTGTAGTACCACCTACAAGTTTCGACATTTTTTATTTCCAGTATATAGTTATATATCGGGTTGGGGTGATTGGAATAAATTAATTAAATTTGTTTCTATGTACATAAGAGTTTATTAGCATACACACGTTACAATTTTATTATTAGCATAATTACAATATGTACAGACGTTGCAAATTATGTGTAAATTAGAGAAACGACAGTCACAATTAATGAATCATCTCACTTTGTTGTCTTTTAGCGTTATCCAGTCTGCTTTGATTTATAGCAATTATTATTTTCTTACGTTGGTTTTGTATTCACTATTTTATTCTTTGTACGAGGCTGTCAATTAATTATAGACATCTGTCGGGGGTCATAAAAATGAAACGCTATGTTTAAAAAGGTAGTATATTGTCTTTACATATATTTTTCTCCAGTTCCAAAATATATTATTTAGTACAAAATGTATATTTATGTATTCTGCCATTTTCTTTATGGTAGCGAATTGAAACGCACATAGAGCGAGTGTCAATATCTGCATTTCTTAAGCTCATAAATTTAATAAACATGTAAACTAAGACTAGTAAACTTGTTAGTTTCTCTTCACCTCTCTTGGACCTCTGTCCAGGGGTTTACTTACCTTTTGAAAATTCATCTGATGACTAGGCAGGCGTTAGTGCTCTAGTTGTAGATGAGATTTTACTGCATTAAAATATGGCGTTCCGCATTTGTTGCTTACCTTGTCTTAGTCAAATTTGTCACGAAGATAGATGTTTACTCTCTTACGAACTCGAAACTTTAACAATTGGTAGCTCGTAAAAGATCGCAATTTGTTTGCTGGTAACTGTAAATAATAATAACTGCTACGTACGTAGTTATTTAAACGCGATTTTGTTCCCCTTATGACAACATGGTGGTCACAATTTAGTGTATTTTCGTTCTGGGACCGCATCGTCAACGTAGACTTAGAAACAATGTTTATACGTTGAAAATTACATTTTTAGCCGATTCAATAAGTTATTTTGCAGCAATTTTGTCTTACAAACGTGCTTCATATTAACATAACGTTTTTATTCATAAACCAATTCTAGTCATAAAGCGTAAATGGGCAATAAAGATTTCTAAATTTATTTATAAAAATTAAAGTATCTCAAAAGAAATATTTTTTAGGAAATTACTAGGGAAGTTACATAGGACTAAAAAAATAG
>HE672006.1:13038-40519 GCA_000313835.2 Heliconius melpomene melpomene | reverse complement strand
AATGATTTAATTAGTTGTATATTTGTTGAAACTAGTGATGTCAAGTAGGCTGCGGCAATATCAATACATATATTATTTGTAGTCGACCGAATGTAATGAGTTTATAATAATACATGGTTGATTTTAACTGTTTTTGTGAGTAGTCGTGCATCGGGAGATTGCACGAAGTCGGATGGCCGAATGTAATGATTTTATATAAATAGTTTTTATATTTACGATAATTTGTTATAGAAAAATGTAAATCAACCTCTTTGTTTAATAAAAAGATATATTTGAAAATTTATACATAGAACTAGCGCGACGCTTGATGTGTTGAAAATTCTGATGCGCATTATTAGATTTGGAGCTGAAGAGGAAAGTGGTCCTCTAGAATAAAATATTGTATTATAATTCAATATATACATTGTACAAGCCTAATGGTATCTAGCCCTGGAAGAAGTATAAGTTCTGTAAAAGTCCTGAGATATAAATTGTAGAAGCCTAATGTTATTTAGCCCTGGAAGAAATATAAGTTCTGTAAAAGCCTCGAGGTGTTTGATTTCATCACACGTATTAGTATTACATTTAGCAATAAAAATACGAAAATTTTCGGAGTTTAACGCTGTATCCCGCATATATAGCAGAGTACACAGAAAGAAGAACGAAAGAGAACTTAAAGAAGAGCCGTTAAGAGATGCATTCCTCATATACGGCCAATTTTATAAGCATTGCGTACCTCAAGACGACAACGACGAAATTAAAATAGCATTAATATGATCATTCCCCTGATTGGAAATCGAACTCACAACCACCGCGTTTACAATCTCTCATACAATTTATCAATACACGACGACCTCTGTATTTTTTTTATTTCGAAATTAACTACATAAAACTAGGCCATCCTGGCTCAGAGGCACAAACGTGTCACTGTAACACGATGTTTGTGGGTTCAATTCCCACTCGGGGTAATGAATTATTATTAATTAATTATTATTAATGCTGGTACCAAGGCAAAAGTGCGGCATTGAATCCCACCACTCGACACGCAACGTTTCGAAAATTCGACGCAAAGTGCAGAACGGAGTGTCCTATCACTAAATTTCCTCTGCCTACCCTGCTATATATGCGGGATACAGCGTAAAGCTGATATAAAACTATTACAATCCCAATACGCAATTACTACGAGGAAAACGAAACTTAACCATTCGTAGCGTAATATTGACAGAGCGACGCGTAGCACCGCGGCCGCGATACACGACCGCTACGCTGCTTCTGACAATTAATGAAAACAAACATTTTAAATTTGCTTTTATTTTGTTTTCTTTTATCATTTATTGTATTTAAAATACTATTTACTTTAGAATCATCGAATGACCTTAAAATTAGTACCATCAGCTCGGAAGACAGTTCTGCTGAGAAGAAGAAACTCAACAGTTACAATTTAATAATTAAATAAACTGGTAGTCATCCTATTTAATTTATATTAATTTGATAAATCTTTTTTCTTTAAATATCTTGATAAAAAAAGAATCCTCCCAAAAAAAAAAATAACCACTACTATCATGTTCTGCTTTACACTTACCATAATATAAAACTCTAATAAACATTTATTATAGGCTATTTTACAAATACCAGATCGACTAAATGAAAATGATATACTGCTCAAGGGTAAACAAACCCATAACCGTCGCGTTTACAGCCTACGGCAGAGCCGCCGTGCCACGACAACTTATTAAAAATTAATATTAGCAAAATAAGCGAAACCAAGCATTTTATTGCTTACATTCTCAATATATTTAATTCCTTAAATGGCTAACGAGTCTTTGCGTCTTTCAAAAAAAATATTTCTTTGACGATCGACTCCTTTGAAGAAACATCGATCCGCAAACAGCCTTGGGACAGCCTTAGAAACCAATTTAAAAAATATGATATGATATCATAATGTTTTGTAAATATTTTTTTATCTGTGCCTCCCTCTTTTATATATTTTCTAAGTTTTATCTGTTTATAAATTGAAACATATCAATTTCTGTTATATACCTATAGTATTCATGTACTTTTTTTCTTTTTGAAAAGTTCTTTTATTTTTGGCACTACTTGGTGCAGCGGCAAAGCGTTTCAAAACTCGAGGGAGTTAATCGTGGATTTTCTTTTCCTCGCTCTAGTAACAACACCGAGCGCGGCGTTGAGTTCTGCCGCTTAACACGCTGTGACTCGAGAATAAAATGGACAATGGAGAACCGAATGTTTATCTCCGTTTAACGGAAGGTAAAACCCAGTATAATTTATTAAAATACTTACTATACTTATTGAGATCACCGCGGTGGGTTACTGTCTGACTGTAAACGCGACGGTTATGGGTTCGATTCCCACTCAGGAATGAATTATTTCATTTTCCTTTATCAGTTAACAAGACAAGCCGGGGCTTTGAATTCAGCCATTGTCTCAACATTGTATTTCCTCTGCCTACCTTTTTATAAGAAAACAAACGTAAAGCTATTTTTATACATTTATATCTACATAAGTAAAATAATATAATAAGAATATGTTCTATGCATTAATTCAGCCTTGTCGTTAACTTTTTCAATAACCAAAATCCCGGGATGCGGGCTCAGGATGCCCGGGAATGGGAGCGCGGTGGTAGTGATAGCGGGGGAAATGTTAAATTAATAATCTTAGGTAATCAGAGGTATTTTAATCAATAATATTATACACTAATAATGGTCGTTTTCAGACCATTGCGACGGATTAATACAGCGTCTGATTGCCTCGCTTAGGTAACAGAATAAAACGCGGCGTTGAGTTCCGCGACTAAACATGTAATATCGCAAATTGGGCGGGAAGTAGGGGAAGAAGTGTATTAACAATGTCCCTACCCTCTTATGTGCTCCTTAATTTACAAAAAAAAATATTTTTTATATATCAATAAGTAATATGTACATAAACGTGTATATGTAAAGTTACTTCAATGATTTACTAAATATACTACTCTACGTAAATTTGGTAAATAATTTAAAAACTTCGTCCCTACTGGGGCCACGCTACAAACTAATAAATAAGAGTTCGTTACCGAGCCGATTTATTCGTAACTCGAGGACTCGTGACTGAATTTTCTTAGACCTTCTCTCGCGCCTTTAGCACAACTTTCCGCTAGTTACTTATTTACTAGACTTTTCTAACTTTAAGAACATTTTTATTAAGGCCATCTTGGCGCAATGGAACAGTGTTTCATTGTAAACGCAACGGTTGTGGGATCGATTCCCACAAGGGAGAATGAATAATTTTCATTTCTTTGGTCTAATAGACAAAATCTACGTTGAACTCCGCCACTCAACATACAATGCCCCGAATTTAGACGGAAAGCGGAGAACGGAATGTGACAATAGGTTCTCTCTTATTGGCCAGCTATACTGAAATATTTAGTCTTGCCATAAATACTGTTACAATTAAAAATAAACTAAATATTACTTATGACTCGGAATCTGTAATTTTTATACGATTTTTATATCATTGTCTTTTCTTATTTTCTCGCAAATATTTTGTGATATTAAAATGGAGTGGGAGAAAACCGAATCGCTGTAATGCATTACATTATATTATGTAGATATGGAGCGAAATACAATTTTTAAAATCCTCCATACACTTGGTATTCGTCAAATGTTTGTGTACCGGGCTGTTGACAATGAAACCTCCTTTGTTTGTGGCAGAATAAGATCTGGTTGTCCACGTATAGTGTTAATACGAAAAAGGTAGTAAGAGAAAGAAAGAGAGACACTGTCCGAAAGCAAAGGATTTTATTATCTCGGGAGATAAAGATAGCATCACCATTTTGTGTATTTCAAAATATTACTTACGTAGACAGATGGACAAGAAAGTGATCCTCTAATCTTTCCGTTTTTTTCTTAAGTTACGTAGCCCTAAAAAACTACTTGTCGCACACGTAAAATAAATTCAGCCGTAGAATCATAAAAAAAATGTTATAAATCATAATAAAAATGTTATGTTTTCAATTTAACAGTGTTCAGTGATTGTTTATGGCGCTCTTAATTTCTCTTTTACGATCGCCGTCGACGGTTGGCGAAAGAATCTGTATTTTTTATATTATAAGCCTTAGAAATAATATAAAAGTGGTTATAATGTAACTTACATTATGACAAAGATAAGGTTAATTGCAAGTGTTTTTTAGCTTCACGATGTATTCCGCTTACATATACAGTGGTACACCATCTGACTGGTTATGGGTTCGATTCCCACTCCGGGAAATGAATTATTTTCATGTCCTCGCTCTAGTAACAAAACAAAACGCGGCGTAACACCACTCAACATCTAAGGACTCGAAAATTAAGACATAGAGTGTCTTGACACTAGGTTCCCTCTGCTTAACTAATGTAGGACCATTCGAAATACGACGTGATGCAATAGAGAGAAGGAAAGATAAAATGAAGAATTCAAAATACACCAGTTCCTTTATTTTATGCCATAAAAGATCCACTAGATTTCATAATAATTTTGATAATATATTCATGTTTGTTACTCTCATATGTATACGAATGTTGAAACTACAACTAATGCACTGAGTCTTTAAAAACTCATTAGGGTGAAAAAAGTACACAAGGTTTTTTTAATAAATGAGTCAAGGTAACTATTATATGTAAAACTTTTTTTCTAATATTCGAATAGTATTTTCATGTAGATAATTATACTATTTTTTTAAACAATATCCTGTACATCCAATATCCTGAGTATTTTTATGTTCACTACTTTAAATGAAAGCACAGTTGTAACTAATCTATGGAAGCCTAATACAATTAAAAAGAGAGCCAAAAATAAAAAAGTTGCCAAAGAGTTTGCCAAAAATAAAAAAGTGATTTTATGAAACAAAATAAATAATAAAATTTTCGTTGTAAAATAAAACGCCATTTGTACGTAAACAGTACTCTGTTCATGATGAGCGGACTCCTTTTTATCTTTTATGCCAGCAATGCTTGATTATATCTAAAAACAACTTAGATGTCAATGATATACCTTAATGTAATAGGCAAGATAAATGGCTGCTTAAAATTGATAAAACATCCAGAAATGATTCTTATGCATTTTGCTATTCATAGGGTAAATTTGGTAGCTCTAAATGCCGTTCTACATATAGTGTTTTAATGTGACCGTGAAAAAACGGTAGTTGCGCGGCAACAAAACGAAGACCAAGTGAGACTTTTACTTCGTATATTATGTATGTTACCATACATAATTTTTAACGTTAAAAAATATAACATAACGGGGAAATATTTTTTTTTAGAAAGGTTAAAAATGGGGCATGGCATAAAGGGGGATGGGAAACACTAGTGTATATGGCATTAAAATCTTTTGCATAATCGTAAGTAAGAAGAGGAGCTACATTGAGTGATTGAGGAGGTACAGGTTGATCAATACAAACATAAATGTATTTAAATTTATATATATATGAATTTAAATATATTTCTTGTAATAATCCTTTTGTTTATTATCATGTAATAATTCGTTATCATATGTTCTCAGCTTATGGCGATCCGAAAGTTCAGAATGTTTTACGTTATAAAATATACTCCTACCTGACTGTCAATGTCAAACAATTACTCCAAAACGTCAAACATAAATGACAATTGACATTAGAAGGTCGATTTAAATAAACAATTATTTTATTTTATTGTTTTTATTAGATTGTTACTTAAAAATCGCTGAATATCGTCATTAATCAATATAAACATATGATAAGAAGAAATAACAAGGCCTCTTCAGACACATTACACTGTTACTACTGATGTAATCTATACATTATGCTTGTAAAATATAAAATTTAAACTTATACAATATGTACATAAAAAGTGTTTTGCTGAGGTATGTATAAATATTTTGGTTTAACACCTTATATATTTAATTAATTGAATTTGAAATTAAATATTATAAAAAATAAATTTGGTTACTCAATTTTTTCTGTATTTATTTCACGTAATTCTTGATAAAATTTATAGAACACGTTTGTCAATTCTCGATTTTTTTTAACTAGTAAATATACGAAGTATATATCGAAAAAAAAACTATTTCAGAAATGTAATTAAACAATGCAAAGTTACTACATCCTTTGCACCAATTATTGTTCAAAAATATGATTACAATAAGAGTAACCATACAAAAAATAAATGGAATGCTAGAAGAAATACTGCTGTGGCATTGTTGGGATCTGTTTTAATAGGGGCCTCTACCAAAGGTAAATTATTCAGTTAATTTAAATTATTAAGATTCATTATGGTAATGATAATCATGGTGTATCTTTTTGAAATCCTTGCATTGAGCTCTTGAATTTGGATGTTATACTAAACTGCATTTAGTAAATATTACTGATTAACATATTTCATTTTCATAGCAACAACCAAGTATTTTAATCTCTTATCAACTTAAACAATCATTAATGTTTATAGATAAGCAAAAGTCAAGTTCGGAAATACAAACGAAAATTATAGAGGCAGGGGAAAAGAGACCAGATTTACCTACTTACAGAGCGGAGGAAGTTAGTAAACATGATACTATGTAAGACATATTCATATAATTAATAATTATTTTATTTCATTTTTTTCGTTTTTTTCTTCAGTTTCACGCTATATCCCGCATATAGCAGGATAGATAGAGGGAACCTGAGAAGTTAGTGATAAGACACTTCCTTTCCCCAGTTTTTGCCAAATCATTACCAGAGAGAAAAAAATAAATCTCTTTCAATACTTCCCTCCACAGACAAAGTTTTTGGGTAACCTATCGTCACGGAGTATACGATGTGACCTCCTTCCTACCGTCCCATCCGGGCGGAGAACAGATATTGAATGCCGGTGGACTCAGTATAGAACCATTTTGGAATGTATATGGAATGCATAAAACTGAGGAAATTTATAGCCTGCTTGAGTCTTATAGGATAGGTGAGGTTGTTTATATTGTAAGTCTTTTTTTTTTGTTAATTTGGCTCTATGTATTTTTATTTTGTAAAATAAATAGCATAAAGATTTTTTATAAAAAAAATATTTTTCTAAATTTGTAAAGATTATTAAAAGCTTTTTTTAAAAATATATTTATACCATACATTATAGTACTTTTGACATATATATTTTTAAAATATATTACTTATTATATTTTATTGCCAGGTAATCTCCACGATGATGATATAGTGGAACAAACTGATGACGAATTGTGGGCTAAAGAGCCATATCGAGATAAGAGGCTTCTTGTTAAAACAGCTAAACCGTTTAACGCCGAAATACCGCCTAAGTTACAAATTGAAAATTTTAATACACCTAAGTAAGTCAATCATAGTTTTTTTTTAAATTATGTTTATGAATTTCGTAATAAAAAAGTACTACTATGCTATGGAATAAGTCCTTAATGTATTATTTACTTAATTAAATTTACCGTTAAGTAGTTAACACATACTTCGCGCAGTATATTCATATCGCACAATAATATTGAATATATTTATAATCTTTTTCACAGTGAACTATTCTACGTACGCCAACACATGCCTGTACCAGACATAAATGTATCTACCCACAAACTGACCGTAATTATAGACGGAGAAGAAAACGAAGAAACCAAAGTGAAAGAATTCTCCTTGCAAGATTTGGAACAGTTTCGTAGTATCACTGTCAATGCGGCCCTTATGTGCGCCGGGAACAGACGGAGTGAGATGAATAAGGTTAGTATTAATTAATAGTGTGTTTGTGTTGTTTAATTAGTTAATAGTGTGTTTTCCCGGTATGATATATTGTAAAAAAAATTAAAAGCTTAACGCTGTCGCCCGTCTGCTTATTCTACTGTGTGTACATACAGCCGACCCATCTATATTGCGAGACTAAAACAACAGCGTGAAACTAAAAGAAATATCTATATTTCCAAGCAGGTAAAGCCAGTGAAAGGTCTGTCGTGGACGACTGGCGCTATTAGTAACGCGACATGGCGCGGCGTTTTGTTACGCGACGTGTTGTTACACTGCGGAGTCACACCAGAAATAGCTGATAGAGGGGACTTGCATGTGATTGTAAGTAGGTTTGAAGCCCACGCTTATTTATTTTATTATTAATTATTATTACCCTTAATTCATACTTTTAAATTCGATTCGATTCAATTCGAAAAATCGCATTTTTTACTTTAAATAAAAAAAAATGCAATTTTAACCTTTTAAATATTTTACCTAACCTGCTTTTACTTTTCACTTGAGCCTCGACGTGTCCAAGGGTCCACATGTCTTAAAACCTCACTGGATTTAGCTACAATCAACTACGGAATTGCTATACTTATGAATTTCCCATAATTAGATTAATATCCTGATGATTAGATCCATTAACACAATATTTTTCAGTCCTAAAAAGAGATGTTGCGTGAATTTTTGTCACGCGAAATTATAATAGTATTAAGCAAAATCATTATTATGAGCCAGCTAACGGGCGCGGACATGGACGCGACGGGCGTGCAGTTCTCGACGTCGTTCCCGCTGCACACGGCGCTAGACGGCAACGCGCGCGTTCTGCTCGCCACGCACATGAACGGAGCTGCGCTGCCGCCCGACCACGGGCATCCGTTGCGCGCGGTGGTGCCGGGCGCGCCCGCTGTGCGTAGCGTCAAGTGGCTACGTGAGTATGTTATACGCGCATACTGTGCATAGTACGGATGACAAGTCGTGGTCGCCCTGAACGTTAACTGTAAATGGCTGCGCTGACTTGAGTTTTGTTTTCATTTTTTTTTTGCTCAAAGTTCAGAAAACCTACCTGCAGGACCCAAAAAGCCTAATTGCAGTAACCAGGTACACAACAGATACGTACATACACACGTATGCGGCCATATACACACATTCACACATATACACGCTCGCACGTACATTGAAGTTTTTTATTATTTTACTTTTTTTATAGCAGTCATTATTATTCAAAGAGTACCTTCTATCTTAATCTTTTTAATTTTCTTTAGTCACCTGTGGAGTCTAGTACAATATACATATACGTAAAAATAAATAAAACACTACTTCTTTAATCATTCTTAACAGAATCAATAAGGGTATCTAAAGAAGAGAGCTCATCACACTGGCACAAGAAGGACTATCGATCGTTCAATCCATCTAAGACTTGGGAGACTGCTGACTTTGAATCGGCACCTCCCGTCTACAGTCTGCCAGTTACGTCTGCTGTGTGCTCGCCTGAAGATGGAGATACTGTTGAACTTAAAGATGGATTTATTGAGCTTAAAGGTAACTACGTTATGATATTGAGATTTTAAGATAAAAATAATAATACATTTATGACTATTATTTTTGAAAAAGTCCAAAATATGCAAGGACCACGTGTTTAGTGTTTAATTAATTCATATATATTGTTAGCGTACTTGTGTAAAAGAAAAGAAAGATTTATGTGAAAAAGTCAATAAAAGCAGTGGTATTTTGTCAAACGGGTACAGTTGCTTGTAGATGGAAGCCCTGTTTGGAAGGTATCTAGTGTGTAGTGTTGTTATTAAGTGATACATGTCACTTATTGTAAATACGTGGAACGGTATGTATATATGGGTAGTTAATATTAGAGTCCAGGTCTGATTGGACACTTTCTGAGCAAGAAGATCAGAAACATAATTTATTCTAAAATATCAGATTTAAATCAATGAAGAAACTTAGGGATTTAATTTATCTGATTTTTCTTACAAAGTTGTTTTTAATTTGGAAATACAAGAAACTATATTTAAATAAACATACACTATCTGCAGGATACGCGTATTCAGGCGGTGGGGCGCGAGTATTACGTGTAGACGTTAGCTCTGATCGAGGAAAGACATGGCGTGAGGCAACACTCTATACAGACAAGGCACCGGCACCTATTCATTATTCTTGGACTTTATGGACGTTAAAACTGCCCGTGGATAATGGTGATAATCAGGTAATAGGTTTTTTTAGCTTCACGTTGTGTTGTGTGCAGTTAAGACACTACGTTCCCTAATTTTTTAAATATCTCGAAAAGATTTTTTTCGCATATTTTAATATAGGTATTTAGATATTCTTACTAGAGAGGCGTAGGAACATTTGATATTAGTCTTGTACCCTAGAAATTTTACTAACAAAATCTGTGCCCTGGAAAATGAATAAAACCCTTTACACGAACATGTCTGTTCAAAGCTAAGGTCAAAATCCTCTCAGAAAATATTTATAGATACGCTAATATGAGGACATGTTTAATATTTAACAAATATCTTTGCTCACTTGTTATATCAGGATTTTACCGAGTAATACATATAACTACTTATATTTAAATTTAGTACAGTTCGCGAGGCTTAAGCTGAGCTGCGTTTGTGTAAGTGATCACTAAAAGTAGAGCCAGAAAAAAGACATAAGTACTCAAAGAAGCTAAGCAAGAGTTACGTCACACCTACACTATATGAACACGCACGCAAATGCAAAGCTCAGCTTATACCCAGTGGCGGACTAAGGGGGGGGCGGCGGGGGCGGTCCGCCCCGGGCCTCGGGTCCAGGGGGGCCTCCAAATGGTGCAAATTCCCTTGATCAAATCCTAAATAAGCCCTTGAAAAAACGCATAGTATCTACTTAAGAGGAAGTTTGAGGTTGGAGGGGGCCTCCAATAAACAAATAAGTACAGGGATTAGTGCAGCCTGTACCCGTAGTTTACATTATATTAATTAAAATTACTTTTATCTTTCTAATGTCCACTTAGGTTGCATGTGGTTCCAGTTTCGTAGTTTTTTTCTTCAAGTTCCTAGGGCCTCCAGACCGACGTCATTTTATAAAAGTTTGTGTACTCACTAACCTGAAAGTGGGGCCCTTCCAGAAGTAGCGCAAAATAAAGGTACATCTCTATCTGGGAGGATGATTGAGCCATCAGATCGGTTTGGGTGCTTATAAGGGGTCTTAAAATAGTCCATAAATAATATATGTAAAATTATAGCGTAATTTTTCAAAGTGGTTTTGGAAATCAAATGGCAGTTTCTCCATTTAAAAACCGCCATCCGCCGCTAATATGGAACGCAACAACGTGTCAAGTACGAACACTGCTTAAAACGCTAGTACCCAGACAGAAACTCCGCTTTGCAACGTGGAATATTGGCTCTCTAACCGGACGGACGATGCAGAGAACTCGCAGATGTACTTATAAGACTTAGGGTCCAGTGTGCTTTCCTCCAGGAAGCTTGCTGGAATAAGCCTCGCAATAACGGAAAGGGTTACCGCCTTATATAAACCGGGTCACCCTCAGGTAAAAACTGTGTGGCAGTAGTTCTTTCTGAAGAGCTTCAGAACTGGCTTCTTGAAGCTGATGGTCGCTGCAATAGCTTGATGCGTATAAGGGTGCCGATTGAAGGCGTAACTACAAACTAAATTAGTGCCTATGCGCCGCAGGCCGGCTGTAGCGTGTCCAAAAAAGAGTCATTCTGAAAGCAGAATGAAGAGGTTCTACTTGCTATACCGTCTACCGAAATGGTTGTTTGTTGTTGGGGAAGACTTGAACAGTCACGTCAGTAAGGCTGCTGAGCCGTATGAACATGTTCACGGGGGTTTTAGATACGGACTTCGTAATACAGAGGGAAAAAATATTCTGAGAACCTATATTGCGTCTGATCTGGCCGTCGCGAATACGTTCTTCCAAAAGAACCCTCAGCACGGGATTAATGCCAAGAAGAAGTAGAAGAAGTATACGTATTTTGTTCCAATATTAAACAATCTTTAGGACGTCTGGCAGGAGTAAAGCCTGCGTAAAGGGTTATACCAGGGTTATAATATTTTTTACATTTTTCTCAAAAATATATTTAAATACGAGCGTTTTTACTTTAACGTAGGTGAGCGTGTACCTTAAATCTTTGATAGGGCCTCACTAGTAATCTTTAAATAAAAATTAAATAAAATTTCAGCTTTACTAAAATGACGTAGGTCTACTAGGGTCCTGGGATCTCAGTCTATTTTATTTTATACGTGGAACTAATAGTACTATAGCGTGTGAACTAGTTCATGATGATAAATTATTATCTATATTGGAACTAAGCTTTTGATGGAAGCTTCAGATGACGCTCTGGCTGTAGTCCTAGATAATCTGGAAGAAATTTACAATGAATTTGAGAATGATCAGGTTTTACATCTAGAGCAGATGATCTGCCTCCACCTGTACCTGTCTATCGAATGGTAGTAATAGAGAATATCAGTGCTCGTAACATTCTTATTTCGGTTTTGATACAAATTACTCTTTTTTTCCACACGTTATTTACACGGATGATAGCTTCTTTTGTTATCCCAATTCGTCTTTTTATCTCGAGGACACGAGGATTTTTTTTGCTAAATTGTACTACTTGTACTTTTGATATTTAGTATTTTAATTTTCTATGTGTATGCAAGTCTAACTCAAACATTAATTAAAAGATGTAAACTAAGTAAGCATACACACTAATTTGTACATGAAAAAAATTTTAAAAAAATTCCCGGGGGGGGGGGGTTGTCAAGGGGCCTCATTCAACGACACCGCCCCGGGCCTCCGACGGGGTTAGTCCGCCACTGCTTATACCTACCAGGCCATAATATTTTTTAAAAAGCAATCATTTTATTTTAGATGGAAATATGGGTTAAAGCGACAGACAGCAATTTTAATACACAACCAGAAAACTTTGACGATATATGGAACATACGAGGCATACTTAGCAACGCGTATCATAAGATCAAAGTAAATATTAAACGGTAAATGTTTCCGAATATTAAGTTACTATGTATTATCTCTATCCTCACGAAATAAAAAATAATGTTGTTTTTATTATTCTATCAAACTACTACATCACTGAAGTAAAAAAGTCAACAAATTTCAATTTTAAGTATTATTAATAAACAGTATAAAAATGCATATTAATGTAGATAAAATACCTATTAAAATTCTATTTTACTATTTTTCATATTGAAGGATAAAATCAGACTCGTAAACCTTTTTTGCACAACGACTTAAGAATACTTAACTGTATTTTAAATATAAACGTCACAGTCTTATCTACAGTAAGTAAATTAGTAATAAGCCAGGGGTTAAAACCTTAAAGTCATTACTTCTTAATGTTTAAAACATAAAATGTTTTTTAAAAGTCAAAACTTAAGTAAGTATATCATTTTATTAAAATTTTAATATTATGTTAGATCAAGAAATACAATTTTTATTTTAATTTGCAGTTTCATTTGTAAATCTGTCTTTTGATTATATTATAATTTATTGCATACAAATAAGAAAGAAAAAAACCAGATGAATAAAAACATTTATGCAAAGGCAGCAACGGCATCTCTTACGGGCAACCTTTGATAAAATCAAAGGAGAAAGGACTTAAAATATAAAAAAGAGAAGAGTGGAATAACTACCTAACGTAAATGCGTCAGGTTGCTCGATTCCCACTAGAGAAAATAAAATATTTAATATTTTCTTTTCCTTGCTGTGCTAACGACGCAAAGCGCTGCGTTGAGTTCTGCCACTAACAAGCAATGCCTCTAGAATTCAGAGGAATATGGTGAAAGTGTATTGATGGGAACGGAGCGTCTTACCACTAGGTTCTCATGTTCCCTCTGCCTACCCTGCTATATGCGAGATACAGCTTAAAACAAAAAAAATCTCTCATAGGACAACGACCGCTAACTTACACAATTCCCAATTACGTCACCATGTCGATAAAATTACTTAAATTATTATTCATTTAGGCGTATACAAATAGTAAGAAGCGTTATCTAATAATATGTAAATTAGCGAATCTCACACAACCATATGAATACTTAAGTAATTCATCACATCACGTTTACAATACAAAGTCCACTCACTATGACCGCGATCAAACGCTTCTTAAGAAACTTTAAACCAATTTTGTATTTAAATAATGAAGTTAAGAAAACTAATATAAATAAAGTATTTTCAAAAACGTATAGTGATTTTGTACAATTAGAAATTAGTGGGAAATCGTTGAAATTTCCTCATGTGTGGTTAAGAGACAATTGTCA
The DNA here is from genome assembly GCA_000313835.2 of Heliconius melpomene melpomene. Taxonomy (NCBI): domain Eukaryota; kingdom Metazoa; phylum Arthropoda; class Insecta; order Lepidoptera; family Nymphalidae; genus Heliconius; species Heliconius melpomene. Next base: position 26,532 of record HE672006.1, on the reverse strand, counting down.
GTGCGAACTTTGCTTCCATCGGTCGGCTAAGAGTCGAATTATCGATTGGAGTAAATTTAATTTGAATATTACACCAAAAAATGTTGTTGAAAACGAAAATTCAATTGAACTTACGTGGGAAGACGGTCATGTGTCTAGATATGACTTGAAGTGGTTGGAATTTCGAAGTTTCTCATCAGAAAACAAGAGTAAATATACAAAAGAATTGTATAAGCCAAATAAAATAACTTGGCATGGAGACGATTTTAACCAAATATTTAGTAAGCATCATTACAAAGAAATTTTAGAATCTGACGAAGCTCTTTACAATTGGTTAAAACAATTTTCAACATATGGTGTAGCATTAATACAAAACACACCTCATTCAGAAACAGCGATTGATAAAATCATTGAAAGAATTGGTTTCCCGAAGCAAACACACTATGGCAAAAAGTTTATTGTACAACATGTCACTAATACAAGTAATGTAGCTTATTTGTCTAGTAATTTGCAAATCCATACTGATTTACCATATTATGAATACTGTCCAGGAGTTAATTTATTACATTGTTTAGTTCAAACAAAGAGTACAGGAGGAGAAAATTTACTATCAGACTGTCATTATACTGCAGCTTACATTAAAGAACATTTTCCAGAAAAATATATACTATTAACTGAAGTGGACGTAGAATGGAGCGATATAGGTATTGAAAATGGCAATGAATTCTATAAACTATACAGATCACCTATTATTTGTTTAAATAAACATAAAGAAATTATAAGAATTAACTTTTCAATACCTCAAAGGGGTACTTATTTCCCTGATTCTATAGACAAAGTAAAGCCGTGGTATGAAGCTCATAGTTTGTTCTTTGAATTGAATAAGAAATTTGCAGCCCAATTCAAAACTAAAGCAGGTGATATTCTTGTCTTTGATAATATAAGGCTTTTACATGGTAGAAATAGTTATGAAGACAAGAGTGGGAACATAAGGAAGTTAATCGGAGCATATGTAGATTGGGATGAAATATATTCAAGATTGAGGTGCTTAAAAGTGAAACTATACCCAGAAGAGGGCATGTGAAGTTCAACATTTTAAAAATATTATATATATTTTTATATAACACAACTTACTAAAATAAAAGTGTATAAATAAAAAATATGTAATTTTGTAAATAAATATATTGTATGATAACTACAAATACTAAACTTGACTACCAATTATTTCAATATATGTATTTATATTACAATTTCTTACTGCAAATCTCCTTAAAGGCAGAATTTTATTTGATTCCTCAAATTTTTCCTCTACTTCTATTAAGGGAAAGTCTTCTAAATCAGGATTAGCTGCCATACAAACTGCTGTGGACTCATTTGTGTGAATGAAAATACTGAAACTTCTATCCTCTGGCAAGTTGTTTAATTTATAATTAATATTAGACAATTGTAGACAAAACGTACGAATATTTTGTTCAGTTTGTATTAAATAAGCATCTGCTGTTTCATCATAGCTATTAAAATAATCATAATCAAAGATAAATTTTACAAGTGGTCTATATTCACTATCAGTTATAGAAAATTCTAGTCGTTTCAACTGTCTACACCTAAGAGTTTCTGAGATTGCTTTTAAGCATAAATCAATGTATTGGTTAACTTCTGGATGTATGGAGCGGTAAATAACAATATTGTATTTTCGCCTACTTTCAAATATACTTTTTGGATAAACTGATGCGTAATACAGTATACTATGGAAGGCAACGGCTAAAAACTCCACTGTTACATCTACAAAACAACTGTCCATTTTATTTGGTTTTATTTTATTGAGAAAATTGCATTAATATAATAAGGCTCAATTCTTTAATTGTAAAACTGAGTGCGTTTTATTTACAAAATATTATAATTTATAATCAATTTCAATTATGGAATTGTTATTCTTATCTAAATCTTGTTTTTTCTTATTTTATCCAAGTTTCTAACCCTCTCTGCGCTTTTTCAGAGATTCAAAATGACATTTTGACATTCATATTTCGTTACATTGATGACAGTTAGGTTCAGAATTGTGGGCCCTTTGGGTATATATGTTCTGTGATTGTGGTTCAGGACTTTAACCGAGCAAATTAAATAAGTTATTTTAATTAATTATTTCTACAGTATAGGGAAAAGTAAATGTTTTTTTTGTAATAAGATAATAAATAATAAGCTCATAACTTAAAAAAATGTTTTCAATTATAGTACATTGAGTACATCTATAATAGTATAATTAGGTTTCAGAAGTGAAATATGAAAATAAAACTATACAACACTAATGTTACAAATACAATCTTATTTATTAAAAATCTAAATAACTATAAACTGAAGTATAAATAACTAGAAACTTATATAAAACACCAACAACATTCGAAAACACATATAGGTATTTACTCAGTGTTAATTATAGCAGCTCTTTTAACCAATTCACATTATTTATTAATTAAAACATTTAAATTACTTTATAACTTGCTAATAATGATCTATTAACAACCTAATAACAAATCACATCGACTACCACACGTGTAACCTCAAGTATATGAGGGGCAAATATGTCTTCCCGCTAAAATTAGTAACTTAATAACAAATGAAAAGAGCGGGCTTTTTGATATTGACAGTGACATTGACATATTGCAGTACTATATTTGACAGTTGACATTTGTAGCACAGAAGTCTCCTAACTGTATATTTATTTTTAATTGGTTAAATTAGAAGCCCAAATTAGAGCCTGGATGATCATTTTCAATGAAGTTAACTATGGTAGCGTAAAGTGGTAGTTCTCCTAAAATTGTTCAGGCAGGTTTAGGCAAAAAAAAAATAGTTTTTGGTAACAGTCACATATATTTCATACCAAAGACTATAAAACTTCATCGACTATATCTTTGTGTTCCCCTGATAGCTCTCAAACTACAAACATATTTTTATATATTTAAAATGCTATTAACACTCAGGAAAGATTTTTTTTTGATAGATAATGTATATAAATTTTAACAATACACTATAAAATTTATACTATAAATGAACTGGAACAAGGGAATGACAATACCATGAGGCTTGATAAAATTGTATCGCTTCATGTATTGTTCAGAGCTTGGACTGTTTGCAAGAGGTATAGGCTGAAAATATTTTTTTAATCTCAGTTAATCTACCTGTGATGGTATTACTTAAATGTACGATTGAGAGAAGATTAAAGAAAAATATGAATAAAACAATTTTTAAATTTTTAACTTATGCAATCTATATTTTTAACAATATATTTTTATTAACAGAGCTAGTTTTTTTATTCATTTGTCTGGTAGAGCATCCAAACCCTGTAAAGAAACAAAAGTTATTAGTATTACAAAATATAAAAAATAAACAAATAAATATATATATTAAAAAAAATATATAGCACATTATAATAAAAATTTAAGAACTCAAAAGAATATTATAAGTCTACTTCTTACCTTTATATTTTTTACCTCTACTCTGTATCATGCATATAGCAGTATAGACGGAGAGAACCTAGTGTTAAGACACATGCTTTGCTCAATATCCAAGACGTTGCATGTTGAGCGGTGGTGTGAGGAAATTAAAATAATTCATTCCCCCAAGTCATGATTGAATCCAAACTGTTGTAACAACTGTTGTTGTTGTTGAATATTTAAAATATTTAAAAAAAAAACTAAACTTTTTTCTTGTTGTATGTAAAGACAACTGTGTCAAGACACCTTGGTCTCCTCAAATTTGAGACATTGCATGTTGAGGCACAATATCATACCACTATTTATAAACATCAATTGTTAATTTTAACAATGATTGTGGGTTAAATCAATAGGGATGTGGTTACATTATTATTTTATTGTTTCCAATATTCAGGTAAGTTAAGGTGGGCTCCTTTTGCTTACCCGTGGCAGAAAGAAATAAAGTAAAGTATAGTATTATCACAAAATGACATAAACACATACATTAACATTGTAAGGATTTCCCGTTAACCTCATATCCCTTTGGTATGACATGCGGTCCCAGCGGTGATGGAGACTCCGTCTGAAATGCTAAAATAAAATAAAATAAAGTTACTAAATACTCATCTTATTATTTATCTTATAATACATGTAAATTATGAAGCACTTGAACTTATATGCAGAGTAAACCAGAGGGTAAGCAAAAAATTAAGAAAACCATAACAAGCAAATTATTTTTAGCATGAAATAGTGGAAGGATATTATTTTATCTATGGATTATTAGGCATCTTCAACACATAAGTGTATAAGTGTTACCTAATCAGTTTGTATTGTACAACTTACATTGCCTAAAGTCAAATTGTGAATGTGATAGAGACCCCATCCAGGCAATCCAAGACCAGCCGTGATAATGAAGAAACTTGGCAAAATTTCGTACCACATATTATTTAGTTTAAAAAGAAATTATACCCAAATAAGTTTGATCGATCACAAGAATGACAATGACATCTGCAACAGTGTTGTCTCAAGTTAATTATAAGTCTACAGAGAATATGGGATGTTTATGTATATGATTTTAGTATAATATTATTAAAACAATCAACGAAAACTTTAATCAACGAAATTTCGTGACAATAACATAAAATATATTTTATAATATTTTATACATTAATATTTTAACGCCTAGTAGGTAAGGTAAATATTGGTATGGTATGGTTCTTTAAATCTGGCGTTCCGAGCATGCCAGTTGAGTACATATCACTTCCCCAATGTCGGTAAACGTTTACGGTAAATATTAGTAAAAAATATTTTTGACTTTTATGATGACATTAACCTTTCTCTGCAATTATCACTGATCACTATACTATAATCTGTACACAAGGCAAATGGTCATCAAATATGGCAGACGCACGGATCGATTGTGAATTCCCGGTTTGGGGTTTATTGCCGAAAAAAGAAACCGGGGTGGTTTCTTTTTTAAATAAATATCCTCATTACGATGGCAGCAATACTGTTATTGCAATATTTGATTCTGGCGTCGACCCAGCAGCTTCAGGGCTTAAGGTACAAAATTGACTTGTCACGATTTGTTTAGTTGCGTTTTTTTTTATATTTTTCATTATTAAACATAGACTTACATTTTAGGTGACAAGCACAGGAGAGACAAAGGTCATAGAAAGATTCGATTGCAGCGGTTGCGGAGATGTCGATACAAGTACCATTGTACGGAAAGTCGTCGATGGTTACATTACCGGCGCTTCAGGCCGAAAACTTAAAGTAATTCACCTAAATTATTAAAAACATAATATTTTCATATTTATCTCATACTTTTAATTCAGCAATTTCATGTTTATCTAATTCTAAATTTGGCGATGTCAACAAAGGTCATTGACTTTTTGTCATCTGGCTACAGCTGTTCTTTGTCATATTTTACCTTATTTGCTTTTTTTCTGTCAAATAATCTTTTATATGCGATTAAACTTAAATACCAATAATATAAATAAAAAAAGGCTTTCATATGACTATTCATAAAAAGTTTTAATATTTGAAATTTTTTCCACACTTAAAAAAGAAAAACCATTTCTTGAAAACATAAAAATATTAACATAGAGGAATTTCGATCCGGGCATCTGAAATCAATTTTATATGATGTTCCAAGAAGCATGGGTACTAATCCAGCCTTTTCAAATGATATTTATTACTGTTTTGTAAAAAAATTGTAGATTCCAGAATCATGGAAGAATCCTAGTGGGGAATGGAGGGTGGGTATTCTATACCCATTCAGTTTATATCCCACTAAAGTTAAAGAGAGAATGCAAGAGCATAGGAAGGAACATCTTTGGGATGTTGGATATAAACCAGCGTTAGCCGAGGCTACGAAGAAACTGCAAGATCTTGAAGATGAATTTGGTTAGATAACAAATAATTCTATTACTAATTTAAAAAGACTTATTTTTCTGCCGAATTCTAGAGGCACGGAATGTTAAGTGGTAGAACTGAATGCTGCACTTTGCTTTTTGAGCTGTTGTCCACAAGGCACAGTGGCATTACATCTCATTCTATATGTGATGAATTCATCTCTACTCTGAGGAAACAATTATTTTCATCTCCCGTTGCTTTGGTAAGCATTCAGCTTCTGCCTGAATTCTAGGCATTGACAAATGCTGGGTCTAACATTAGGTTCATTCTCCAACTACCCTGCAATGTGCAGGATACAGGTTAAATATTTTGTATGGTTTTTTATTTTTTATTAAAAAAATATTTATTTACGAATAATAGAGGAAATATAGTAAGTAAATCTTGAATGTAGCAGGATTTGAATCTTCACTTGAATATTGTGCAAGTGCTCAACTTCAATCTCTTAGGCATGGGACCAAGTTCAATAACTTATTAACTCCAAGTTAGTGAATAATAAAAATATTATAAAGTAATTTAATATGTAGTTCTCAAGTAAACTATTATTATGTATCTTATACATATTATGCTATTTTATTTAAATTTATAACTAATAAAGAATAGTGTATGTGTAATTTATAGATAACTTTGTCATCTGTATTTTTAGAGATTGACATGTATGTGTACATATGTAATTTGAGTGAAAACTACATTTAAATCGGTTAAGCTGTTTCTGATATAAATCCCACAGACAAACAGAAAAATATTTTAAAAAAAATTGTTCCCATAACAATTTTTTTTTTAATATTTTTTTTCTATTATATTAATAAATACCTCCAAAAATAAACAGCATTGAGCAGCATAAATTCCCTAAAATAGTTTAATTAAACTACTTTATAATATCATTTACAGCATCCAAATCGAATCTTAGTCCCGAGGAGAGACTGCAAAAAGAAGAGTTAGAAGCTAGAGTAGAAGTATTGAAAGAAACTGAAAAGAAATATAGTGATGTAGGACCCACTTATGACTGTGTATTGTTCCATGATGGTACAGTTTGGAGGTTAGTTTTTTATATTTAGGCTGAAATTTTTTGGCATTATTTGAAAAATAAGGAGTTTTATGAGGCAAAGCGTGGCATTGCGTTCCGCTCAGAAAGTCGGGACTGAAAGTGTTCTAAATTAATGGACATGCAGTGTCTTAACATATAAACAAAGAATTGTTATATATCAAGGCTGTCTTAGTGCAGTTAGACAATGTTTGTATATTTAATAGTTGTGAGTTCAATCTTAATGGGTTTATTTATATTTAAATTTACACAAAAATTTTCCTACTTAAACAAATGAAAAATTTTTAAAATGGAAAGTGAAAGACCAAAATGTATTAATACTATTTTCTTGTTGTTTAAGACACTAAAATAGTTTTCATAATTTTACCTGTATTTTACGACTTCATTCAACAGAAGCAATTAATAGCTTTATACCGTATCCTCCATATAACTAGTTAGGCAGAACAAACTTGGTGTTAAGATACTTCGTTCTCCACATACTGTAATTTTCATGACATTATGTGTTGAGTTACAGAACTTAACATTCCCTGTGTTTTCCCACTAGAGTGACAAAATGGAAATAATTAATTTTATTAAGTGGGAATACAACGCACAACTGTCGCATTTATGATGCTGTATTGCTGCACCATTAAAATAGGTATTTTTCTTAAAAAAAGATTTATTTACCCTAGTCTCTTTAAAAGTCTTTAAACATTACTTTACACAATGTTTGAATTCCACCTTCATGCTGTATTCTGAAAACAGTAGGGTTAACAGGGGGAACACAGTGTTAAGGAGTTAAAATGAGTGTAAAAATTCTGAATTCTTTACATTTCAGGGCATGTATAGACACATCAGAATCAGGAGATCTATCAAGTGGACCTTTGCTAGGAGATTACACTATAACTCATGAACACTCCTACCTGACACCCATAGATGAAATGACAATTAGTATTAATGTACACGATAATGGCAATACTTTGGAAGTTGTTGGCATGTGTTGTAAGTAAAGTTTTGAAAGTAATATATAAGTTTGGTTGAATTTGTGCCTCATTGAGAACTATAGCAGTGTTGTTTTTTTTTACTTTTAGCAACGATGGCGGAACTGACCTTGCTTTGCCTTGTAACCAGAATAAGATAATCAATGTATATTTAGTTTTCCTGAGTGGCCATTGAACCCATAATCGTCGCATTTACAATCATTTCCACTTGGATCAACATATTATTTTGATTTTATAAAAAAAAATGCTGTGTTGAGTTTCACCTCAATTTTATCACCAAAATTTTTATGTAGTACCAAAAAAACGTGCATAATACAACCATCGGAGCTCATTGTCTACTGCCCTACATAGTGCACTAAAACTGGTGTTCCTTTCCAGCATCCCACGGCACCCACGTAGCAGCTATAGCAGCAGGCTGCTTCCCTGATGAACCGGACAAGAACGGAGTTGCTCCTGGAGCTAAGATAGTGTCTCTTACCATTGGAGATAGCAGGCTCGGGTCTATGGAGACCGGCACTGCACTAGTGAGGGCCTGCATTAAGGTCATGGAGCTGTCTAAGAAAATGAAGATAGATGTGATCAATATGAGCTATGGAGAACACGCTCATTGGTCGAATGCTGGGTGAGTAGTGGGATCAAATTTTGTGTAATAGATTATTTGTAATAATGAATCTAATGAATCTATTACAACTGAATTGCTTCAGAAACTAAAAGAGTAGATAATATCATCAATATTAATACTTAGTGACCCATTTCTCTGTTCTTAGGCGTGTGGGCTCCATAATAAGCTCTGTGGTGAACCGCTATGGAGCTTCATGGGTAGTCTCTGCGGGGAACCATGGGCCGGCGCTCGCCACTGTGGGTGCTCCGCCTGATATAGCTCAGACTGTGCTGATAGGTGAGTGATTGTTTTATTTATGTGTCTGGGCAGCGCCTTGTACTCATTAATTGAATACAAATCATGTTTGATAACCTACATATAAATTTGTTTAGTTATATCCCAATTCCTATCATATTTCAAACTACATTCAACTTTTTAATTCTCTACCCACAGGCGTAGGAGCCTACATATCCCACGACATGATGCGGGCGTCATACTCCATGCGGTCGCCGACCCCGTCTGGCGCGTACAGCTGGAGCTCGCGCGGTCCATGCGCGGACGGCGCGGCGGGGCTGGCGGTGTGTGCGCCCGGCGGTGCCGTCGCGTCCGTGGCGCGCTTCACGCTGAGGGACGTGCACCTGATGAACGGGACCTCGATGGCAGCTCCGCATGTTGCCGGTGCTGTGGGTGAGTGATGTGTGCATATTATTGATACGTACATGGTAAATGCATGGATGGGTGAGTGACATTTGCATGTAACAAGGACATGTAGGTACAGGTACGACATTCCGTGCATCTTTTCGTGAGGTGCAGTAGGTAAGTAAAATATATGCATGTTGCAAGGGTTATTCAAAAAGGATTTAAAGGCCTCGTAACAGGTTTGATGTAAGTATATTGGTTTTTCATTTTCACTATATGAGAAAAAACTGAAATGATGCATTGCAAAAATAAAGGTCCAAGTCTGAATGCGAATAAGACAAGGGTTCTCGTATTCGTATTTATAAGAAATGAAGAAAGGACGGAAAACAATTTTAATAATGACGTTAATAGTTGTAGTCATCAAAATCAACCCACATTTAAAAATGTAAATTTCATTAAAATATATCACATATGGCGCATTGAAAAGTTCAATCAATTTCTGAAACAATATTTACCAAAATTTTATTATTTAATATCTATTTTCCAGCGGTACTAATATCTGGACTCAAAGCACAAGAACTGCCGTACTCCCCCTATTCTCTAAAGCGGGCTCTAGAAAATTCCGCAACTTATTTGGACAATGTGGAGCCATGGGCTCAAGGATGTGGATTGCTAAATGTTGAAAAGGTATTTCGTGTGTTAGTTTTATATTTTTTATTAGTTCAGCAATTGGGACAATACATTGGGACAGTGCCTGATTGTAAATGTGGTAGTTGCAGGCTTGATCTCACTCAGGAAATTATTATTTTGCAATTGTATATTTTTCCTTTTTTGCCAAGACAACGCTGCGTTCATTTCCGCCGCCCAATATATATAAGTCTTAGTGTTTAAAACAAATTAGTTTGTTTCATTTCTCTTTATTATGTGAAATAGATAGAAAGAACACAGTATATGCCAACTATCCATTCATTCATTTAAAAGACGTTGCAACAGTAGGTAAGTGGTTGCACCCCAACATGAGATTTTTATTTTCATTTATGCATGAATGAATATAAAAATTGAAATTATTTAAATGTTGTGTAAGTGTTTATCCACCCAAATAAAGATCAAACCTATAACCATCCCTGTACATGTTAATAATAAACATTTATGTTATTTAATAAAATAATGGTACTTTTAATATGTGTATAGTATTTTATGTTTAATAATTCCACATAAATATTCTCTTATGTTACAAAGAATATATATTTATATTTCCCCACTTTTCTAGGCATTCGAAACCCTCACAAAATACCACGATCAACCAGAACGAGATATAACATTCAACATTAAATGCGGGAACAATAACGCAAAAGGCATCTTCTTAAGGCCCAAGCCCGGAGATCCATCAAAGGACATTGGTGTAACAGTTGAACCGCAGTTTTTGGAGAATTATATGGATGAGGAAAGTGAGTAATTATTTAATATTTTTTTTATTTATTGAAAGTAGTATTAAGAGATTCTGTTTTACATTTTTCGAATATTTCGAATGGAATCAAACTAGCAGCCATCAAAAAGAATCCTTCGTTGCAGCTTCTTATGTATTTATAATCAGACTTTCTAATTTCACCATGATGTGTTATATAACAGCAATAAATTTATTGTAAGATTGGTTTAAAGTTAATATTTAATATTAAATGTAGAACTACATATAAATTAACGTATATAATGCTTGTTTTTACCTAAATTTTAAAAGTAAGTGAGACGGCAACATTCCTATGTTTCTTCTCTTTTCTTCCAATAAAACCTTTCCCCTTATTCCTTCCTTCCTTTTTTCTTTCCATAAGAGTGAATTCTTTCCATCTCCCTGATGCCAACAATCACATGTTCCTTCACTTTTCCTCCTATAAGTGTGAGCGAGACGGCGACAACAACGTAAACAGCTCGTGTCTTCCAGATAAAGAGATAATCACAAAGCAGATCTCATTCAGTATGCACCTCGCACTCTCGTGCAGCGCGTCGTGGGTGTGTCACCCGCAACACTTGCATTTGGCAAATGCACCAAGGACGTTGGCCTTGAGGCTGAGGACAGGGGATTTACCGCCAGGACCACATCACGCTAGGTGAGTTATTGTTTTATTTTTTTATTTCTTAGCTTCTCACTTTATTTGTAGTGATAGCCATAGAGTATGAACCGCTAAATACTATGGTCTCTGCAAAACCTTGTCCACGCACATAGATTCTTTTTGATCTCCAGTATATTCGGTACTGTGTTCTCAAGAACAACCGATGTCTACTTACCTTGTTGTTATATCTCATTTCATTAGTGTATGTGAAAAAGTAAAGCTCAATTCCCACTCTGATCTCGTCATGAAATATTAAAAAAAATTATAATGAACTATTGTAGTCTGAACTATAATTTGTATTTTTCCAATAATATATTCTATACTCAGAATATAAATCTTGAAAAGAAATATACACACGCAGCTCTTAAAAATACTTTATGCTAGATAATTTTTATTTTGGATCGCCATAATTAAAGAACAACAACAACAATTTTTATTTTAAAAATGATTGATATATAGTATTTTATACTTCATTAAAAAAATATACTCTATATCATGTGTTTTTTACAGTATAAACGCTTATGACGTTTCCTGTGTAGAAAAGGGTCCAGTGTTCCGTATTCCGATCACAGTGTTACAGCCGCAACCGTTAACAAGTATACACGCGCCACAGATAGACGAAAACGATGTGCTATTCAAGCCATCCACTATTAAACGACATATTGTTATTGGTAGGTATTTTCTTTCTTTATAAAAATGCTTTTGTTAGATTTGCTGTATGTCTGTTTTTCTTTTATTTATAAGCTTTTCTTGAGATATTTTTCAGGGGCGTTTTTCCAGTTGTTTTCATATACATGGATGACATTATGCAGAGGCCCTTTACCATGTATTGCTGGTTTTTGGGGCTTGTCTATGCATTTACTATATTTGGTACTCTCTCGATAACAATTCTGTCATTCCGGAATTTTTCTTTAACTAACCTCACTTCAGTGGGGAATATTAGTTAGCGCAGTCTGCATCTCCTTAAAGGCCAGATTTGGCATTCAAGTAAGAAAGAACATATTAATATTTGTGTACCGCCCATAAAGGTTGGAAGAGTAACAGCAGTCTTTACTTTCTTAACTTAAAAAGAAATTATAAACGACAAACCGCATAATGTTGCCATTATGATGTTTTAATTACTATCTACAAAAGTATAATGGTACTGCTAGAATCAAAGTGGTCAAGCACATTGTATCATTTCTTTTTAATTTATTCAATAAGTACCGTCAAATGATCTTCATTGATCTAAAAACTACCACATCTCAATAACTATGGTACGAAATTTCGCGGGCAGCAAGAACAAATGAATATTTTTGTAGTAGAATTATATAATATGAACGGACTTATGGACTAACCCTGTCAAAGGCCCGGGGCGGCGTAGTCGAATGAGGCCCCCCCAGCCCAGACAAGTTAAGTAATACTGCATTATAAGTGATATACCGGGCAAAGATTCGGTAAAATCCCATTTTATAATAAATTCAAGGACTGCTTGAGTCCTCCACTTGGTTGCAACATCCGCACTATTACCGGTAGCACACGTGCCTGCGATACCTTTTTACTTCTTTTAAAACCTGATTCTTTTTTAATTTTTCTTCGTCCTCTTTCGATGCTAACTTCCATATCGTTACATGTTTTAGTCCCAAAAGTTACTGCATTCTCTATAATTGTTGTTCGTTCGGTTATTAAATATTGATTCAGGGCTTTTATTTTGGCGAGTCCCTTATCCAGAGTCATTTTTGGAGACTAAATATTTTTGAACCAAATTGACTTCCTCCAGTATTGAGAACCAGAATTGTATATACGTCAAAAAGGTAAAATCACAAATAGCCGGCAGGAGCAAGCTTACTTCAGTTCTCGTATCCAAATTTGCTTTTAAGGGATCCTGAAAATTTTCAAGAACACTTACAATGGTTTCTATGTTTTTTTTGACTGCTTTTACTGATTCATAATGTGCGCTCCAGCGAGTATCAGGCAAATGTTTTAAATTATTATTTTTTTTTTCTTTAATCACTTGGCATCTGTGCGTAGATGATGAAAAAAAATGAATAGATTTTTTCTACTGTTCCAAAACATGTGACACTAGAAGGAACGCATGAAAATGCGTGGATTCCGCATAGATTTAGAGAGTGATTTGAACAAGGACTAAATAGAGCTTTCGGATTCACTTCTCGGATTTTTCGCTGCACACCTCCATAAATACCGGACATTGATGCTGCATTGTCATAACCTTGAGCCCTGCACAATTAAATATCAAGTCCATCTATTTCTAGCTGTTGTT
>HE672006.1:0-12938 GCA_000313835.2 Heliconius melpomene melpomene | reverse complement strand
TATATATATATATATATATATATATATATATATATATAAAACCCAAGAAAAATTCTCGTACTTCTACAACGTCATTCTCAATATGAACGTACATAATGATTTGGCTCATTTGGTCTGTTTTACTTTCGTCAGGAGTTCTGTCAAAAAGGATTCCGTAATACTTGGCCTTTTTTATACCTGCAATAATTGTTTTCCTTACATATTCACCCAAACATTGTATAAATTCATTTTGTATGCCTTTTGACAAATAAGAGGACAATCTCTTTGACCCACCAGCAGTATCTTCAAGTTTACAGCAATGCCCTTTCAACACTGGATCATATTTTGATAGTTTTACCAATTCAAGAAAATTTCCTCTATTTTCCGAAAAAATGTCTTCACGATGGCCTCGAAAAGCAAGATTTTGTTGGGCTAAAATAGTGTTATATCTAAAAGTCGATGTAGAATGTTTCTCCATCAATTTCTGTTGCTGAATATATTTCGACATATCCTGACCAGTTTTTGCCAAACATCAAAATAAAACCCAAGAATGATTCTCATATTTCCATAACGTCACTATCAATATGAACGTATCTAATGATTTGGTTCATTTGGTCTGTTTTACTTTCGTCAGGGATGCTGTCAAAAAGGATTCCGTAATACTTGGCCTTTTTTATACCTGCAATAATTGTTTTCCTTACATATTCACCCAAACATTGCATAAATTCATTTTGTATGCCTTTTTACTTTCGTCAAGGACGTTTTTTACTTTTTGCGGAAGCAAAACTTGGCCTTTTTTACATCTGCAATTTGAGACTGGTCTCTTTGACCCACTAACAGTATCTTCAATACTCTTTCAACACTGGATCATATTTCGATAATGCTGGCCCTGGCTAGCGCATCCCATTTGTGTCTGACTGGGGTGCTGAATGCGTTGTGGTCAGCGCGTATTATAGGTTTTTTTTTTTTTAATAAAAAATCCAGTGACCCCCTGGCATTACCAAGGCCATTTTATATTTTAAATTTTTATTTAAACAAGGCTTTTTTTTTTGTGAAAGGATAAGCTGGCTATTTTTACTTTTTATTCTATACATACTTACTGTCTACTTTATACTTAATTTTTATAGGTTTTATTTTATTCATTAGGTACGGTTTTATTGTATACATTATTATTGATTAGTTTTCGTTGTGGGTCTTTTTTTTTTATTTTTTTTTTTTATTTTTTATACGGTAACTGTACTCTCATTATTTTTCGAAACACTTTTCGTTATATGTATGCACATCTCAAGAAAATATTTACATTTGTGTTTACTAAGCATAATATTAGGAATCGTTTGTATACAAATTTTTTCATCCATGTATGTTTCGGTGTCAAGGCGTACTTTGGAGAATATCGGGCAATCAAGTATTAGGTGGAGTATAGTTTCATCTTCTGCGGAATCGTTTCTGCATCCCGGGTGGTTTTTTAGTTTGAACCTTGCCAGATACTCTCCAAAGCCGCCATGACCCGTCAGTGCCTGTGTTATTGTCGAGTTTAGGTTGTTATTTTTGATAAAGTTGAATGCTGTGTGTATGTTAGGTAGGTATACTTTTGTTGTTTTTCCAGTTTCCACTTCCCTGTATCTCCTATCCCACTCCTCAATTGTATTCGCCCTTATCGCTTTTTTAATAAAGGATATAGGGCACTCGTCGTAATCCGGCGCCTTTTTCTTGTTGGAGGCCGCCCACTTCGCCAGTTCGTCCGCTCTCTCGTTCCCCTGGATCCCAACATACCCCCCCCGTATTATAGGTTAGGTTAGGATAGGTTTTGAATAAATTTTAACACTTGTGATCTTTTATAATGAGATTTCTTGCCTACAAACTCACGATTCTGGCTGGATTTTTAATATATTAAGAATGTAAAAATAATAATAATAATAATAAAATAAAAAAAAAACACCTTATTACACCTTGAACCATTGGTTGCACAGACGGTTAGTACAGATGTAACACTTGGTGGTAAAAACACAAGTTTAATGCACTTAATTAGTAACGCCGGGTGAGCAGGGCCTTTATCAACCAAAAGTAGAGGTTTGTGTTTTCATACGTTAAAGGCAGTGAACGTATGTTTTTAAAGCATCTAGATTTCTTAGATTTTCCTATAACTAAAAGCTTCCTTTTACAGGATCCGGACATGTTTACTGCAACCATGATCGTCAGTCTCGTCTTAAACTATTTTCCTCCAGGACAATTAAACTTCATAGTCCTTTCTGTTGTCATATTATAGAAAACTCCAGTCTCGTCAGCGTTAAAAATGTTATCTGGACCGTACTCTTATAACATAGGCCACTTTCAACTTTACGGCCTGTTGAATCCAACTGGACGAGCAAACTAAATCTTCCCCAAAACGCTGAGCAAAATCGTTTACTTTTTGTTGAAGAAGTAGTCCATTTATTGGCATATTATTTGACCTTTTTATATTTAAACCACTATAGCTTTCTTGCTCGTTTCGTTCCAAAAAAATGTTCTCAAAAAGTGTTTAATTTTTTCCTCCCTTTCCAAATTGTTCCAAATTGTTGTTGTCGAGTGTAGTTGTTGAATTCTACTAAAAATGGCGTACTACACGCCATTTTCATATTAAGTTATTTTCTTTTTCTTTTCGACATTTTCAAAAATTCACGGATAATTCAACAATATTCGCTGCGTCTCGTCTACTAAGTTATAAACTGACTGAACACAAGATAAATGACAAAACCGGCTTTGTGCTTCCTTCATACTGCATACACGTGTATGTATTTTGTTTCTGGTAATTATGATAGACCCTAAGTCTGTTTTCTATTAAGTCGGCATTCCTTTGTTTTCTTTGCGATCTTTATGACTTTAGTGTGCCAGGTGTGGATATTGTTACCGAGGCGTTATCTATTCAAATGTTTACAATACAGCTGGCCGTTCTAACAGATCGTTTAAAGAGATATGTCGTAATAGGTAATGGCGTAAAAAGCAGTATTTTTTATAAGATTTTGGTTAATTGAACCTGTGTGTTATTCGAAAAGATGTCGTCGTAAACAAAGTAAATTGTGATGACGGGAATAGTGAGTGGTTCACTTATTTTTTATAATTACATGGAAAAAATATTAAAAGTGTTAATAAATAAATAAAAATACTTGATCTGGTTAGAAAAGAGTGGAAAATCCTGCACTTGTATCTTATTGCTTGTTGCATCGCGTTCGTTTGACCCGTGCGACATGTTGGCGGCGGGTCATTTCCAGTTTTTTCAATACGTCATCGAAGTTTTCTTCTCGCCCCCAGCTCCCCCTACCGCGACGTGGGGTGTTGTGCGCCTGTCGCGGCGCGCGGGCGAGAGCGGCGCGCGCTTCCTTATCCATGCGATGCAGCTGGCGCCGCGCCGCTCGTGCCGGGCGCACGACACGCAGCGCCTGCTCGCGCTGCCCGACCACGCCAGCGTCGCCGCGCCCTTCAAACTGCTCGTGAGTCTTACTGTTCATATGGATTTTTTTTTAAATACACTTATATAAAATTAAGTAAATAAATAATCGTATCGGTCAGGCGTTCGAAGCCGCGGGGGGGGCACTAGTATGCTATATCGTAGCGTTTGGCGCTCTGTTCTTTTTGGCAATCTCGCTAGGCATAAAGTGTGAAATTAAAAAATATATATATATCAATGCTTGGGTATATTGTTTTTATCATGAACCTAATTACAGTCTTAAATATGTTTTAGATTAATTCTATACCTAAACCATACTAATTACCAGGGTGGTGTAACACTAGAAGTGGTAATCGCCAAGTACTGGGCTAACCTCGGCGACATATCAGTGGACTACACAATAGAGTTCCACGGCATCAAACCGGACTTCGGTTCCCGGTTGATGCTGAGTTCCGCCTCGCTAGGGTCGATACAAGTGTGCGCGCTACGACCGCAGGAGATACAGCCGCAAGCCCAGTTGAAATATATTGAGCCTGTCTATAGGTGGGTAGTTTTTTTTATTTTATTAGTTTTGGTTTTGAGGATTTTTTTGTGCTGTATGTTTGTATTTAGTGATTAAATTTAAAATTTACCGTATTACTTACGAATTTAGGAATTTTAACCTATTAATTTTTTATTGTACCATCCATCAGCCTTTTAAGGTCCACTGCTGGACATAGGCCTCCCCTAATGCTCGCCACTCCGTCCGGTCCTGCGCCCTTTGAATCCAGCGGGTTCCGCGGGTTTATTGTACACCCAAGAACAATACAAACAAATATAATAAAGAAAACCATCGTCTACTTAAGTAGCTATCTCTGTAAATTAAATAGCAAAAAAGAATTGTTAGGATGTAATAAATATTACATTACGATTTTTTAGTTATCACTATTTTCCAGGCCATCAGAATCTAAGCTAATACCGCTAACACTACGTGACGTCATCCCGCCCAGCAGACAGATATACCAACTGATAAATGTATACACCTTCCACATACCTAAGGCTACTGAGGTAACTTGTGTTTGAATGTTTTCTCTTTTTTTATATACTTTTTTTGAAAAGGAAAAGAAAATAACTAGTATATATTTAAGTACTACAAAAACGATAGCACTTTTATTAATGCTATTCGTCTTATAAATTAACGCTGACTGCACACAAGAAATAGCATGACTCATTGTCACGTTCCGCCTGAGCCGCGTGTGCAAGCGAGAGCGCGGTATAAGCGATAGAGAGGCGCGATCGCACTAAGCGTTCATTAATATATAAAATTTGATAAATAAATATTAGAATCAACAAGTGTTAATATATGTTAACTATATGCGGGATACGGCATGAAGCTAAGTAGATAAAAATGTTTTAATAGAATTCTATTTCAGGTATCTCCAATCGTACCAATGCTATGTGATATGCTCTACGAGTCGGAGTTCGAGTCCCAGATGTGGATGTTGTATAATAGCAGTAAACAGCTTATATGCGTCGGCGATGCTTACCCATCTAAGGTATACAGGTTCGATTCTTGTTTCAATTTGAAGTTTTGTCGACTTTTTTTTAGAGATTAAGTAAGTTTGTAGTCAGTATAAAATTTTAATTAAATTGGTTAATTTATTGTTTGTTTTTTTTTTTAAATATCTGAATTTACTTGAACCTTACAGTTAATAACAAAGAAACATTTTTTATAAAGAATATTTTGAATTTGAATATAATATTTTTTATAAAATTTCCAGTACTCGGCGAAAGTAGAAAAAGGTGAATACACACTACGCTTATCAGTGAGACATGAGAACCGGCTCCTATTGGAACGCTTCACTGACCTACCGCTAGCCGTGCAACAGCGCTTGACGCAGCCGCTGCAGCTGGACGCTTATTGTTCACAGCCTCAGGTGGGTGGAATGTAAAGCGCTTTCTGCGTTTTTGTTATTTCTGATAGTATGTGATTGTGATGTGTTTTGTTTGTGAAGTGGTTTTTAAGCGTTTTTTTTTCAATATGTCTTAGTTTTTATTTTGTATGGAAGTGTTTTTGTCACTGGGATGAGTCTGAAACACTTTCGCGGCTTCGCCTTTTGTTATGTAATTTGTATGAAAATAAATACAATGTATTTTTTTTATTTCTTAGGCACTAACCGGCGGCAAGAAGTTCACATCATCTTCTTTACTGAGTGGAGACCTACTACCTCTATACTTTACACCACCGCCTAGTGATAAGTAAGTCATGAAATATAATATTACTAGCGGACGCGTGCAGCTTCGCTTACTTATTAAAGGTGAATTCTAATAAACCACGAAACATGTGTTCAACGAAATATTTTTAATAGCCTAAAATTCAAATTTTATAATAATCGGTGGCATTTAAAGATTTTTCCATACAAACTTTCAACCCCTTATTTGCACCCTTAGGGGGAGAATTCTAGAAAACGATGAAACACTTTTAAATACTTTTAAAAATCTAAATTTAAAATTTTATAAAAATCGGTACCGATTTAAAAAGTTTTCCATACAAACTTTCAACCCCTATTTCACCCCTTTAGGGTTAACATTTTTCAAAATCCCTTCTTAGTGGATGTCCAGATTACGAAAGTAAACATCTGTCCAAAGTTCCCGTTTCTACCATCAGCGGTTACGGCTGTGCGTGCGTCTTACCTCAGTCAGTGAGGATAAGTCCTTTTATATATATATAGATTAACCCTACTAAAACAATAACAATAAAAAATAATATCATATTAATTTAAGACTTTCATATTAAGTTTCGATAGGTTCTGGTGGAAAAGTGCGCGATTGTTGGTCATTAAATAACAACTAACAATACCTTTTTCAAGTCTTTGAGATCTCAATCTACAACAGCATTTGAGATAATATATTTTGCTTGATCCCAAATTTCTCCCAAACTTTCTTAATCTATATTAACATAATCATAATGCTTAATATCTGAAATAAATGAAAATAGAAGAAATGCTTCTTATTATTATTTTGTCAACTAAGTGTTGACAAAATAATGTCCATAATCAGTTATACTATTTCTGATACTGTTATGTTCTAAGATGGCCAATTTTTTGGGATTGAGGCACTAGGTTCCTTCTGTTTACTCTGCTATATCCATTATAAAAATTGAATCTAGAAAAAACATGTTTATATTTATTTTATTTTGTTCTAGGATTAGCCGTTCATCCCTATCAGTAGGCGTAACTCTCACAGGCACGATTACCTTTGCCAAAGACGAGCTGGGCCACAAGGTGGACGCGTACGGCGTGTCTCTGGTGGCGTGCGAGGGGAGACGCGCGCCGCCCCGCGCGCCCGCCCGTGACCGCGACCGAGACGCGGACTACACCGACGCCGCCAGGGAGTTCGCGCACCTGTGGTTGCCCAAGCTAGGTGAGTCACTGATTGTTTGTGGACAACAATGACTGTGGGTGTGGGTGGTGCAAGATGGGTCGTGAATGATTAACTGACTGAATGAATGCCTAATTAACTGTCTAACTGACTAAATAACTGAGCGAGTACCTCATGTACTCTCGGATTTTTTTATTGAATAGTAAAAATATTTAATACAAAATCAAACTTTCCACTATATAAAATAAAATATAATTTGTTTCAGAGGGTGAAAAATTAGAACAGTTGTATGAAGAAATGTTAGAAAAGTTCCCAGGTTACCTTGGCACCCATATTGCATACCTTAATGCTATTGACCCACCGACTGACCCTAAAAAGTAAGTAATCTTATTTTAATTTGTTGTACAAATAAAATATGTTCTAATACCGTTAAGTTAAATCCAATGTTCGCCGTTGTTTTATGTGTTTTTTATTTATTAATGATTTTCTTTTTTATTATTTCAGATTACCTAACGCAAATGAAGATCCCGATGTGACAACCGCTTGGTGTGAACAATTAATAGCTACATCAGATAAGGTACAGTTTCTATACAATATTATTTGTTTTTGTGGTTTTTGACTTTGAAAGTTCTTTTTTATGCTATAAATATATAAGGTTAATGAACAAATATTTTATTACAGGTCATAAAACAAATAGATCAAGATAAACTGTTAGCATATTTGGGAATGAAAAATGATTTGCGTAGCGATGCTAGTAAAATAAAACAGTGAGTACATATTTCTTTATAATAGTACAGTACAATCGGTGAGTCGTGGCAACTCTAAAGCTAGCTGTAGATGGCTGCGCAGATTTGATTTTAATTTTTTTTTGTCTTCACGTTGTATCTTGAATTCTCTAGGCATTGTGTGTTGAGTGATTGAACTCACTAGGAAATACAAAAATAAAAATAGTCGCACGCTTGTACCCCTGTGTCACGACAGCCCCAGGATCTTTTTACTTTTGATTATTTACTTCCCGAGTTTACAATGGGAGAAAATTTCTGAAAACCTAAGTTTAGGATGGCCACATATATGATTTTTTGTTCGTATTACATTTTATTTATTTGTTTTTCACAGAGAACATGATAAACAGAAAGGTTACATGATAGACGCGTTGTGTCGCCGCGGCACCGCCCTCTGTCGCTTACGAGCGCTCGCACGCGGCGCCTCCAAAGACTCCTTAGGAGAGGCGTTGGCGCTTAACGCCGTGGATCTCCTCAAGTTCACTGACTTTACTGATGCCAAGGTAATTTATCTTGCAACAGGATCTATATATGTATATATCTATCTTGATCTATAAGTAACTTAAATTTTTACACCAAAGTTAATGTTAATTTACACATGATAAAATATTTATAATATTTTCTACATGTCTATATTCCAAATAAATTGTGTATATTTATTCTGTAATTCAAAAATTGTTTTTATTTTTTGATTGACTATTTATCACAACAAATGTTTCCGTAGCTACCTCTCCGCGACTCTGGCTATCCCGCTTGAGAAAAGCGTATAAATAAAATATATATATTGTACTTAGCCATATCTAATAACTTAATACTTTCCTTTAATAACTTTCAGGCGATCCACTACGGAGTATGGCACTGTTTCACACTCCAACACTGGGGCAAAGCCATAAGACTTTTAACAAAAATCCTTGAAGAAAGACCTTCAAAGGAAGTAGAAGAACGTCTGGTCCAAGCCTACAACCAACTTGGCTGGAACTTTCTGGCTGTACACACTACAGCCGCTTTGCCAGCCAAATATCCGGCTGTCTATAGACCGTTTTGATTCATTTGGCTGTATTTATTTTTATGTGTATATATGTATGTTTATTTATCTAGGTATAGGAATACATTTTTTTTCTGGCTGTACAGTACACCCTGCAGCCACTTTATCAGCAAATTATTCGGCTGTATGTAGACCTTATCGATTAACGAATTTTATTTGACTGTATTTATATTCATATTTTATGATTTTTTTTTATTGGAGGATTAAGGAGGGATAAGTATTTTTTTATTACAGTTTTCTTGCAAGAAATCTTGAAGTGTCTGCTTAAAGTGGTAGGTGGTGGGTTCGATTCCTACTAGGGGAAGTGATTGTATTTAAATGATTTTCATGTCTTCACCATTATAATAAAATATATCACCAAAAGGATTAAAAGTTAAGAACAAAAGTTTCTTTTCACTAGGTTGTCTGTGCCTGCCCTTCTGTATGCGGGACATACATGAAGAAAAATATTATATTTATATAAAACTAGGGGGGCGCGCGCAATTTCGCCCGCTTATTTGCATCCTTTGGGAGTGAATTCTAATAAACCATGAAACACATGTTGAATGAAGTGTTTTTAAGAGTATACATTTCAAATTTTATAAAAATCGGCGGTCATATAAAGATTTTTTCATACAAACATCTAACCTCTTATTTGCACCCTCATGAATGAATTGGGGGTGAATTCTAAAAAAACCTTGAAATACGTGTTCAACGAAATATTTTTAAGAGTTTGAGTATAAAATTTTTTAAAAATCGGTGCCGATTTAATTTTTTTTCCATACAAACTTTGAACCCCTTTTTTATCCCTTTAGGGTTAAAATTTTTCAAAATCACTTCTTAGTGGATGTCCAGATTACGAAAATAAACATCTGTCCAAGTGTCATGTTTCTATCATCAGCGGTTACGGCTGTGCGTCTTACCTCAGTGAGTCAGTACATATCCTTTTATAGATGGATATATTATATAGATTATGTCAATTAAACTGTAATAATGAAATACATACATTAATTTACTTATATATTAATAAATATTTTTTTAATATGTATATTATATAATATTAGACTTTTATTTTAATGTTTCTTATATTTTTGTGTTTCTTACTCTATGGCCATATTTGACTTGCAGATATTTTTTATAATTATTGTCAAAGAGTAAAATGAAAAAATATAAAATTTATGACTCCTTTTTCCGTCTTCTTCCGTGTGAATATACTTTAAAACATTTTTTTAACAAATCAAATATCAGTACATTATAACAAATAAGTTGTTGAAGTAAATTTGAGTGATTTGCATAGCTTGTATGATATAACATTATTGTATGAATTTGCAATTTGCATAGCTTGTATGATATAACGTTTTGTGATTGTCGGTTCATTTGTATGACCAATTCGTTTTTTTTTTAACGTTATTTTATACTAATTTATGTTCTTTTGATAAAATAAAAAAAAAATAAAAGTAAGCTAATTGTTGTATATGTCACATTCTAAGTGTCCGAGGTAACTGACTGGCAGGTACGGTGGCGGTGGTTTACATCGAAGATATTAATATCGTTGCATATAGTCTCCCTCGATAAATGGGCTATCCTATACATTTCTGAGATTAGCACATTCAACCAAACATCAGTTCAGCTTATAATATCAGCATAGTAACGAATTGATCATACAAATACTTAAACGCGGTTGTTTTGACTTGTATCGTCAATTATAAATAGTATTATTCGTCTATATTATTATTATTTATTGTATTATATTTTTTTCATATATATTTTTGTATATATAATAAAAATGTTTGTCTGTTTGTTAAATAAATTCGCCATATATAGCTTTTTAGTGGTTGCATAATTATTAAATACAAGCGTAGACAGTATTAAATAGGAATTGTTGACTAGAAATCTTAAATTTTATTATATTTTTATTTTTTGGGTTTTACGCTTTATCCTGCATACAGTCAGTTAGTAAGTGATGAGTTCATTTGAGTTAAACGCGAATGTAATAATTATATGTCAACATTTTTATATTTAAAAAGTACTTTTTTTTAAATTAAGACTTGCTTTATTATTATAATATACTTATAGTTTATATATCATTTGTAAAATATAAAAAAAATAGTTTTCACTTTTTTTTATGTTAATCTCACGAATAACGAATATATACGAATGATAATGATTGAACATCCAAGTTACGTGTTAAGTTTCGAAGCAATTTAAAAATGAAATTTTATGTTTATAAGACGATCAACCATTTGAAGTATATATTTTATTAATTTAATTATTTTATCTGTAAGACTAATATTTAAAAAATTATATACAAAATAATAGAAAAGCTTTTCTTTTATAACAGCAATTTTTGAAAAAAAAATCATA
This sequence comes from Heliconius melpomene melpomene, assembly GCA_000313835.2. Lineage (NCBI taxonomy): Eukaryota > Metazoa > Arthropoda > Insecta > Lepidoptera > Nymphalidae > Heliconius > Heliconius melpomene. Next base: position 2,005 of record HE672006.1, on the reverse strand, counting down.
ATCGTAAATAAAATTAATAATATTAAGATAGAAGTCATTAATATAATATATGTACATTTATTTATTTATAAATATATATTTCACAATACAAAATGGCGATATACTTGTAATAGTTTCATATTTTACGTAACCGACTTTCAAAATGAACAATGTCTCAACATTTTTTGTTTGGTTTTTGTATTATTTTTTATGTTACATATTGACATAACAATTGGGTGCTTAAAGCGTGCTCAAAATACTAGATAAATATTTTTTTTACGTTTTTTTTAATGATTTTTAGATTAATAAATGAGAATTTGCAAAATTTCATACTTGAAATTGTCTTTGATATTTTCACTTTTGTATGGGTAAATGCATTTTTTTTCTAATTTGACAATTTCAAGTATGGAAATGTCAATGTCAACGTCAAAATACAGTACATAGAGTGGTATAGATTAAATATTAATAAATATTATTGTTATGATAGACGGCCAACTGTGCGTTTTTATGAATAAAAAGTAACATATTAATGAATTTTGAGTTCTTATTAGTTTTTAATATTTTGAATGTATTATTTGTATAAAAGTTTGAACGCACCAGAATTTTAAAATATATCTATCTACTCTTATGTGAAATTATCTATTATATTATATTTTAAAAGTAATAAGTCGTAATCATTTGAACACATCATACAAAATAATATTTTCTAATTAGTCATGCGGTGTTTGCGGGTTCAATGCCCGATCGAGATGAAGCACAGTTGGTCAGAAAGCTTTGTTCGTCCGCGAGCTTCGTGATTTTAAATAGATGTTTTAAATGAATTGTTAATTAAGATGAATAAATTGTGACAATCTTTTCTGTGTTTTATTGAAAATTCTGCGTTCTTCGGTAACTTACGTCTACTCTAGGTACCGTTTGATTATTAGAAATTACATTAAAATGAAGGCTAAAGTAAAAGTTCCACAGAATTATTTATACTTTGAAGAATAGGTCACATGGTGCACAAGAGTGCGACTGTAATCGTGACAGTTTGTGGGTTCAATTCCCACTCGGAGGAAATGAAATAGGTACTATTTTCATTTCTGCAACATAATTTGAAAAACAAAAGAAACTGGTGGACCCGTGACCGCTATTCAATATATATACCTAGGTATCCAAAAAACGTCATGTCTTAACACTCCGTTCCTGTCTACCTTTCAAAAATAAATTAAAATATACGTGACCTTTCGTCACTAAGATAGTATTCCTTAATAGAAGTAAGTAAAGTAAGATTAATTATTGATTTAGAGTCATTAGTCTATGAGCCATTAGATATGAAATCTCGAAATGTCGTTAGAGAGCTTCATAATATGTAAGTACCTAGATATGTAGATATACTCGTATGTATTCTAAGGCGGTCGCGGCACAGGATCACAGGTATAACTGTAACGCGACGGCTGTGGGTTCAGTCCCCACTCAGGTGAATAATTTATTATTTATTAATATTTTCATTGCTCCGGCACTAAAACCAAAAACCCGGCGTTGAGTTGCGCCACTTAACACGCAACGCCTCGAAAAATTCACCGGAAAGTGGAAAACGGAGTGTGTGCACGATATACCGAAGTGAAGCTGATAAATAAAATAATCAATAACGTAGTTTAACGCTAGTTTCCTATAATTTAGATAAGTTTTTCATGACTCCAGAGCTTTAATTTTAACACCTTGAACATTTTTCTGGCTTTGTGTCGACACTAGAGCGAAGAAATAAAAAAAAATAAAAATATTTATTTCAGTTCCACATATTATATAGCTACATAGAAAGTAATGAGACCAGCCTAGTAAGTAACTAGTATAATACTAGTACTTGTAACAGGAGGCCCCGCTCTTCCATAACACTTCATACATTCGTTATGGAAACAAAAACAAAATAAATGGGATATAATTATAGCTACTTTACAATACAAAATATATAGAAAACAACAATAATAATAATAACTAAATTTAATGTATATAGATCAATTTAAGCTAAAATAGTGTGCATGTGTTT
>HE672005.1:443009-494560 GCA_000313835.2 Heliconius melpomene melpomene | reverse complement strand
ACACACACACACACACACACACACACGCACACACATCTTATATACTCACCAAAATATTTATAATATTAAAGAGATAATTAGGTTATAATATAATATGTACATTAAGACTTGTAACTCGTATAAAGGAACATTTCATCTAGTACCCCCCGTGGGACACGGCACTGTTACTCTTTACTACGGGTTACTTTGTAACCTATCTAAGAGGACAGTACCTTAACCAAATTGTATCTAATAAGTGTTTAAATAAAGATATTATTATTATTATTATTATATTATCTTTTGCCGCAAAAAAAAAAAAAGTTCCGCTACTCAACACGCAAAGCCTCCGGAACAGAGTGTAGTAACACTAGGTTACTGCCCACCCTGATGAGTGCAAGGTACTGCATAAAGCCACAAAAAAAGCAATTAAATTGCTATCATTGGCTTATACAATTTTGTAAGATCCTATGAACTGCCTATCTGCGCCCACACTCTCATTACGATGGCTGTATCAGATACAACTAACCCTTTTAGACTGATGAGATAATTCCGCTCACGAATGTGTAATCCAATGATGAAGAATCTACTGAATTTTAACACAAAAGTTGTTTGAAAGCTGACTGTATCAGAAAAATGGTGACAGCATTGTTTTAATGATGCCAAAATAAGCTGCATTACGATGGTTGTTGGAAGTTAACCTAATTTCTTAATATTAAATTTATATGATTAATAATTACTCCCTTGAATATTAATTAAGACCTTCCGTTCTCGACTTTACGCTGAATTTTCAAGGCTAAAATAATAATAAAAGATTTAAAATAATAATTTGTTCCCCCGCGTAGGAATCGTACCCACAACTCGGCTTTACACGTTTGTGTCACTGCGCCACTTTTCTTTATTTTTTACAAGGGCAATTTACGATTATCTATCATTATAATGATTATGTTTGGGAGTTCAATTTACATTAAAGGGAATTATTATTTTTAAAGTATTTCATTTTATTTGGTCTGATTGGAAAAAAGCTTTGAATTTCGACGCTTGACCTTCATGTCTAAGGAGAGAAGAACAGAGTGACTTATCACTTACGTTAGAGTTTTTATGGCAAGTAATTATGCTAGTAAGAAATCTTTCGTGCGCAAGTCCACCTTGAGTTTGACCGGTTTTCATTCATCCGTATTTAACAATATGAAATAAAAAATAACTTAATATAAGTATAAAAGAACATAATAAGTGTAAGAAAGGTTTACATTATTGTTTTTCTTTTTGTTTTATTTTTTTCCTTATTACCGCGAGCGAAGCGAAGAATGCGAAGCCTCTTGATTATAATAGGTTGTTCGAAAAGTAATTTCATTTTCCCGACAGAGGATTGAATTGTAATTTTCGTACCCAACTTCATACTTAAGCCGCATAATCATTATACGTATATTTTGAAAACTGAAATAGACTTTTGCCTCTCAGCTTTACGTTGCATGCCGCATATAGCAGGGTAGGTTGAGAGAACCTAGAGTATAGACACTGCTATATACTTCCATAGATTTATTTTCATTTTAATACCGAGCATTGCCTCGACACCAGAGCGAAAAATTAAAAATATTAAATATTTTTAATTTCCTCGACTGGGAATCGAACCCACAATCTGTCACGTTTACAACCGTACGCTAGTGAACCTGCGCTACGGCGGGCTCTAGAAAAGCTCGTGTGTGAAAATACTCTATATATGTACGCAGTAGTTTTTAATTGGAGCCTTTTAATATATGGAAAGCAATGTGCAGGATTTTCGTCATATTTTTTCTTTTTTTACCATGAAAAAGGGGATGTGTTTCACATAGTCAAATGTCATTAGATTTTTTCCCTGCTGTCTACGTTGTACATCCCAAAAAAGTACCAAAATAAAATAATGAAGACTATTATTTAATCTTACTATTAAAATGTCAAATTAATATGACTAAAGATTTCTAAGATATTTCAAAATATTCAACACAAACTGCTTTACTATTCAGTATAATTTGTCCTTTCATATTACTTTTGTAGCTAAATTATTAAAATGAAATACTTGTTTATTTTTTTCAACAAAATCTGTTAACAATTTTGCTTAAAAGATTTTTGTACTCAAAAAAAAACCTATGATTATACGAAATTTCTGTGTTTTGTAAAGCTTTTGTAGAAATATAGTTATATAAGTAGAATAAAAAAAGTGACTCACGGTGTTTCCCGCATATAGCAGGAAAAGCAGAGCCTACCAGGTACCTAGTTTTAAAGATTCCGTCGCCAAATTATTTTATGACAATAATTTTATTAAATTTTCAGTAATAATATTTAGTTGAAGTAGGCAAAATCCATTTAATATGATGCATATTTTCACTACTGCAAATATTAAAGCTAGTCTAGTATTACGTCTTTGCTAGAAAGTAATAACAAGCGTGGAGGTACCCGAATATGAGATTAGGATTTCGAAATATCATATTATTAAATTGAGGCCAGTCGTGGCGCAGGTGTACAAGCTGTTAACGCGACTGGTTGTGGGTTCGATTCCCATTCGAAGAAATGAGAACAAAGCGCGGCGTTAAGTTCCGTCACTTCCGTTGAGTGTCTCCAAAATTCGGCAGTAACTGGTGAACGGAGTGGCCCAACACTAGTTTCCTTCTGCCAACCTTGCTGTGTGCAGGATATCACGTAAAGCTGGATTTTTTTATCTAAAGTAAAATATTATTTGAAAGTAACCCATTTTATTATTAAAAAAAAAACATTTCTAAATTATCTTTTATTTTTGCTGAAGTTGTTCAAAAGATATATAAGATTAAGGCATCTAAGGTATAATCTATGCTCACCTCGGGGGGTCCGGGGCGTGCTTCGCGACGCAAGTGAGATTAATATCCGACCCCGCTCTCACGAACAGCTCTGGCCCGGATAAAATTTCAGCTTTCGACACTGTTGACATAATCAACAAATTTTATTGATGTTGCTTCTTACCTCTTACTTATTTCTTGTGAAGTTATGGCAGATTTTTTTTAAAATAGGAAATATGTCTTCATTATGGAATTGTTTATATATATTGTAAATCCCTATATTTTTCGTTTTTTAACTTAAAAAATATTATGAGAATATGAAGATAGAAACGCTTTTTAAAGCTCTTAAGCGAGAGACATGCCATTAAACCATAAGACCAGTTAAATAGAATTAGAATTACTAGTATTTTTTAAAGAAACAAGTAAACTTTAAATTATATTTAAAATAAAGGCAAAAAAAACATTAATAAGACTAAATACAATTTATTAGAAACAATTGAAAATTAGAACATAGCGGGAATTGAACCCGCGTTGAACGCTAACCTGACTAAGCAATCCTTTCCAGGTTAGTGGTCTTAAATATGAAATAACACTATAAAAATAATAATAATATAATAATACTAACCGACAACAGTAAGCCTAAACGACAAACTGATTTTAGGCTCAGTAGAGACTTGACACTCGTAGACTCCAGAGTCACGAGGCTGTGCTGGTGCCACGCGGAGAGTCCACTCATCAGAGCCGTCTGCGTGTAACGCAGCGAACCGAGCATCGCTGCTATATGTATGAACTCCTACGGTCAAGATGTGCAAATCCCGTTTTCGTATCCATGATACCTATAACAAAATCTTTATTTGTGGTATGTTATAGTTCTATTTTTTTGGTTTCACGCAGTTTCCTGTATGTGAAGGGAACCTAGAGTTAAGGCACTCTGTTTCCCATTTTCCTTTTGATTTTTGAGTCATTGCGGTTTGAATGGTGAAACTTGATGCCCAGCTTTGTCTTGCTCAAAGCGAAGAAATGAAAATTAGTTTTCCCCCCTTAGTTGATGTGCCTGTGACGATATATATTATTTCTATCGTTAAATCACTTTAAATATACACAGAAAAAAATAAAAACATTGTCCTATTTCCACATTTAATATAGGTTAACATAAAAATATATCTAAAAATAGACTATAAACGTTGCACAACATGAAAACTGGGAAGGGAAAAGCTTGGGGACTAAGAACCAATTATACGTAATTAGAAAGTTGTTTAAAATCTCTTGTGTAGTACCTAAGAGCACCTTAAAATCTGGAGCACTTAAGTCAGGATTTAGGCGGTGCACAATGGAATTAGTCCAGGATTGAAACTTTCCTGCAAGACGATAACGACAACTTTAAAAGACTTAATTGGATCTAAAATTCAAATTCAAAGAATTAAACAGAAGCAATTTATTTACATTTCTAATACAGTTTTATACTATTTCATTTAACAGTACCTCTCTTTATAATGGAAATGTAGTATATCCACGGAAAAAATATAAAAAACACTCTCCCGAGGGTGGGACAAGGGTCCAAGCCATCGGTGGCTAGGGCTCCAGAGAGAGGAACCTCCTCACAATACGTACAATACAATACATTACAATTTGTAGATTATTATTATTTATGTACAAGCTGTGTTTATTTTGAAGTGGAAGTACATCAATTGTTTTTAGTTTTATAAATTAGATTTACTTGAAATGTAACAATGTAATAGCTGTTTGTAAATTTAAAATAATAATAAAAAAATAAAAACAGTAGACTAATATAAATAAACGAAGGTAAATTCCAAAGAAAATAAATATAATATAGGCAAAAGGTCTCGTGGTGAACTCAACCGAGTAAAATGATTATATGAAATAGGCATGATTGAGTCCCAGTAGAACAAATATATACAAGAAATGTGCGAAAATCGGTAATAGAAATCGGTCATGAGGAAAAGCTTATCAGCCAAAAAGTTAATAAATATATTTTACGTTAACTACTAGAAACCCTTTCGACCATTAATTTAAAATATATATAAACTTTTTATCAATATTATAGCAAAGTATAAGTTTGTTTAATAGCTGTAAAGTAATTAAGCTTTAAGCTTTTTATTTCAGCAATTGTTTTTAATGACATATATTATACAAAATTGACATATATTATGTTTAGTATATAATATAATTTTAAAAATAGATTGAGTTCTCAAATAGCTTTTGATTAAAAGAAACTAAATTATTAAAAGTACACTATTATTTTTAATGAACATCTAAAAATAAAATGTTTCAATTTACTTTGCTTGCGTATAAAAATAATTACTGGGGTATGGAACGGTAATAATTACTGGTATATGGAAGGTAATGGCATTTAGTTGAAAATCACAAACGTTATATATAATATTTTTTAAATAACACTGTCCCAAAGAACCCGAAATCTAGTGTTATGACACTTCTGTTTCCCACTTTCCGTCAAAGGCTTTGCGTGTGGCAGTGGCAGAATTCAACACAGCGTGAGGTATAAATGTGGTGTTGGGTTCCACCACTCAACACTCCACCATCAGAATTCGGCGGATAGTATGGAGCGGAGTGACCCTCTGTCGACATGCGGGATAGAACGTGAAGTATTTTTTTTTTTTTTAAATAAAGTTCCAATTAAAATCTTTTAAAAAACATATAATTATAATATTTATAAAAATAGCAAAATTAACATAACGTGATATCATAGTACACATTTAATAAGAATTTTTAAATAAATAATAACAGAAAATGAATTGGGCAGACAGAATATCATTTCATTTCGCTTGAAAGTATCAAATTTTCACGTTTTCACAAGCAACGGTTGCCAACGTGATGAAAATAAAATTTTGCATTTGGAATGGAAAAACAGTAACATATTTTACGAGAAGCCGTAAAACAATTCTTGGCCTATTTCGAACGCCTTTGATATCGTATTGGAAATTATTACGAATTTGTATTCGATACGTTCGCGTTGAAGTTTTAAAAATCAAATAAAAGTCAGCTTCACGCTCTATCTCGCACACAGCAGGGTAGGCAGAGGGAAACTAGTGTTAAGACTCCGTTCCCCACTTTCTGCCGAATTCTGCAGTCATTGCGTGTTGAGTGGCAGAACTCAACGCCGCGCGTTGCTTCAGCACCAGAGCGAAGAAATGGAAATATAACTTTTAAAAGTTTTAAAAGTTTCCTTTTAAGGTTCCGTGGCGACGGAGCAGTGAACTAACTGGTATAACTGCATATTCACAAACTATTCTTTCGCTTCGTATTAAAGTTTTTATGGGTCAAGCCTAGATCAAGCGGCATTATACTCTCGTGATGGAGAAGAAATAGAGCATGTTTTGTAACGCTCTCTCTGTGTCGTTTTTTATGTATTGACCGATTTATATCGAGAGTTGTAAAAAATATAATAATCTTTTACGTGGTCATATTTTAAACTAGCGGTCCGCCCGCGGCTTCGCTCGCTTGAACTTCATGATTTTTCATGGTTACCGCGTGGATGCACTCCTAGGATTTATTATGTTATTTTCAATTAAGTACTTAAAAAAATGTATTATATTTCAGTATATTAGAAAAAAGTGAATTAATTATAACTTAAAAATCTTAAATTACTATACAAAATTTTAGTTTCTTAATTTATTTGGCAGTATTTTGGTTTCTTAGTTTTAAAAATGACATAATTCTAAAAAAAATATATGAAAATTTAAAAGTTACAGCATTCAACAACAATTTTAACAAATATCCAAACCCCACCCAGAAAAAATAAATAACGTGTTTTTTTCATGTATTTTTGTAATTTCCAATAAATATATGTATAAGTACAGTCGGGAACGTAACAATTCGTTATTTACATTCGGATATGGGCAAACATCACACTGATTGCTTAATGAATTCAAATATAACCAGCTAACTTCATCGTGCTATACTGTATGTTTTAGTTAAACCGCATTTATTTTGTACTAATATTGTTATACAATATTTATTCTTTTAAATAGCCAAATAAGGTATACACAAAGTTAACTTGACTTCAGAGTTATCTTTACGTTTATAATTGGTGGACATATTACTGTAAATTGGTCGGAAAGTAGAGAGTAGAATATTTCTCCGGATGGCCTATCCGTAAATTTCTTCACATTTTAAGAGAGATTTGACGAAGTGTGACGTTTTATGATATCACGTTTCAAATTATAATCTAAATATTACAACTCTAACACTTTATTCTTGTAAGCTAATATATTCCCTTAATTAATTCCTCTCTATACCACAAAATAAAATTGAAAAATACGAGTTCAAGTCTAAATCTAATACTGTTCTGTTATAAATAATCGCGACATAATTCAATTGTAGTTTGTGAAGATTTGTCTAAAGTTATATGTATAATTCTTAACACAAATATGAATTGTTGACCATATTGTAAACATTTTATTTAACTTTCTTTTTTCCCCGCATATAGCAGGGTAAACAGAAAGAGCCTAGAATTAATACATTCTGCCCTCTACTTGCCGCTATATTTTAGATTCTCAACTCAACGCCACACTTCGACACACGAAGAAATGAAAAAAAATCATTTTCTCGTATGGGAATCGAATTCACAACCTGTCGTAGTTTCTCAGCCTCAGCCCCTGTGATACGACTGGTCTTTTTATTTGAAAATTAAAATACATTTTATTAATACTATATTCAATATTGGCCATTAGTTTAAATACATTTTAAATAATTCAAATTTCATACATCCATATGAAATTTAATTATTTTGTACTAATATATGAAACTCATATGTCAAATAAGATACAATATACATTTCAATTTAACATATTAATGCAAACGGAATCCTTCACTTCTAGCTCATTAGCATTCACTCGTGCTTGTATTGGAAATGATAAGGGGAAATAGAGGGAATTAGATATGAATATTACTAATATATATATTGTTAGACGAACAAAGTACTAGTAAATTAAACACGTTGTAGTAATCATCGGTACCTTCTTTATTTTTTTTTAATTTAAATAGTAGTAAATTTTATAAGTTATTTATTTTTATTTAACACTATTGAAAGTTATTAAATAAAAAAATATTTGCAGTTAAGCTGTCTGTGTGTTTGAAAGTGTTTCTAAGCAAAACTTTTATAAAGTACATTTTAGTATACAGTCATTTTAAGATCATAAACTTCAAATTTTAGCTTTCTGAGCCAGCCTTTTTATTGTCCATACGAAATAAACCTAAAGATTTAAAATTAAATAATATTATATTTAAAAAATCAAAATATTTTAGTGAGATGATGAGAGAGTTCTTTCAAATTGAAATATATTATATTTGTTAAAATTGATTTACATAACATAGAACTATGAGAAATTTATATAAACATTATTAAATTTAATACACTACTTAACTATCTAACGCGCCACCGTGTGGTTTACACTGTACATAGTTTAACTTGGTAACATAACTAATTATCTTCATATTTATATTACCGTAGTAACATTTATTAAAAAAGTTTATTTTAACAACAAACAATTTAAATATTTATTTATATTTAAATATTTGACATAATTGTGTTTTTTTTTTCAATTGTATCGTATAGGAAAGAGTATAAAGAAAGAACCTAGCTTGGAAATTCTCCGTTCTGATTCCCGGTTTTCATCGCACAAGAGAAATGAAATGAGCGGATAATGCTTAGGCGGAGAGGACTCCTTTTAAATAAAATAGAGAGTTTTGTATTTTTTAATCAATTCGTTCCACTACCTAGAACTGAGTGTGTTCATTTCTTTCTGTTCGCTTGATCTCTTCAGCTGGACCCACCTTTTGGTTAATGGACCCGCACCGGTCGCGATGTTAACTTCTCGCCAGAATTATTACATTACGTGTGTTGCGGAACTCTACGCCGTTACCAGAGCGGAGAATGAAAACAATTTAGTCCCTACAAGAGGGTATAAATTAACTCCAAATATGTTAGAGGCCTGTTAGTTGGTACTTTAGTACTATCATCGTTATGGATATACCCTTTTATATAAATAAAAATATTTACACATTTAATTACTCTACGCACGAATTTTTAATTTAAACTTCTATAAAAAGTTAATTATAACATTTATATATACAGTTAAATTTATTAGTTGTTTTGGTAAGTTAATCAAAAATTCTAAAAGTAGAACTTCATTAAGATTACCCTGTTTTTTTATGTAATATATTTATTGTGTACGAACATGTTATAAACGATTAAATCTAACTTTTATAACAACTAACGTATTTATATTTGTTTTTTGTATTAAGCAAAAGATGAATAAAACTCTTTGAATATATTAATTTAATAAATATATTTTTTTATATTATGAAAACTGAGGTAACTGAGGTATGAGAAAATCCCTAAACTGGTATTTTGCGAATAAAAATAGGATTCCAAAAGGCATACTAAATTAACCAATAAATTTACATAAATACACTTGACTTATATTAAGTAAACTAATAATCAAATCGTTCAAGCGAGCAAAACCGCAGGCGAACCGCTAGTTTGAAATAAAAAAGAAACAATCTTTAATACTCGAATAGATGCTCAGCCTTGTGTAGACGTTTCCACGAGTTACATGACAAATTACAGCAGGCAACCACCTCAGAGGAGGGCTTTTGTCTTACAAGAAATATAAATGCCTTGTCGTTTTCTTTATTATACGAAGTTTATTTAACTTCTTGACTTAAATTCTTGTTTTGAAGCGTGTAGCGTGTAACGAGGTAGGTTAGAAGGGAACCTATTTTAAATTGGTTCCTTTATCTCGATTAATAATAGGCATAATTACAAAGTTATATTACACTGTACATGGTGGTGTTTAATCTATTTTGGACTGTACAAATGGCGGAGAATCGTGACTTTAGGTTGTTAGCTAAAGCTTTTAGTGTTTGATGTTATAGTTGATAATGGCTCTAAAACTTTAATATTCTGTGTTTATTATTTTTCGCGAAACGTGTTTATTTTCAATAACTTACATGTTATAAAGGGGGGATGTTTTAATTCTTGGTTGTATTTATTTTTATATTATTTTATTCCTAAAATAGGCTCATAAGTTCGTTGAATTTCCCTTAATTTTTTATGTACTCGTATGTTGATAGTAGACTTATTATTTAGTAGTTATAATTTAAAATATACATTTTAACTATTAGCAATCTTATTTTTTTTTAAATCTGTACTAAAATTAAATTTGAAAACGGAATTTTTCATTGCTAGGTTCCTGTAGCGAAGTTCTCAAAGTGGGTAGTTCTGTACCGAAGTTCTCAAAGTTGAAAAAAAAGGTTATTGGTATTTTTTTTATTGGTCTAATCAAACGGAACCTGGGAACCTTGTTTTAAGCAACTCCGTTCCCATTACACTTCCGTTTCCTACTTTCCGCCGAATACTGGAGGCATTGCGTATTGAGTGTCGGTACCCACCGCCTCGCTTTGTCTCGTTACCAGAGGAAAGAAATGAAAATATTAAACATATAATTCCCCGGAGTAGGAATGGAACCCACAACCATCGTATTTAAAGTCACATCCAGTGTTTCTGATGACACGAGGATGTGACTTCTCCACATCTCCACGACATCCTCAACGACGGACGGCTTATTATTTTCTTAATGATTATTATTTTCTTTTTCATATAAATCAGTTAATTCTTAATCAGGTAATTTTCTTTTAATATAAGTCTTGATGGTTGTTAATTGGTTTTCTTTTCCCTTTTGTATTTTCAGTTTTATTTTTCTTGTCTCTCTTTGTTTCTATTTGTTTTTCCTTACTTTCAGTCACATCCTTATTTCATTAATTAGACAATGGATAGAACGTGAGGAAGGAAGCATCTTAGTTTATATCGATCTACCCCGCAATCTAATAAGTAAAAAACTAAAAGAGAAATGTGTGACTGTAAGCACGATGATCGTTGGTTCGATTTGTTCGGTTGGTTGGAAGGAGAATTAGGCGGCAAGTGTTGAACGGAGAATTTTAACACTAAGTTCCCAGGTTCACTCTGTCCTCCCTGCTATGTGCGGGATGCAGCGTGAAACGTGCAACGGCAAGTGGCGGTTGTTAAAATAGTGTCCCATACTACCACGTCAGTATAATTGTAAAAATTAAACCACGTTGATCGCAGAGGGTTAAGGGGAAAGGCATTAAGAGGGAGCAATGACTATTTGCGTTTTCTACTTTCAAGCGTTTTTAACGTTCGCTATACGCTCATACGAGCGAAAAAAGCGAAGGGGAGGACTGGAGGGAAGCATACTCATAAGGATATTTAAACAACGCATTCGCAGTTTTTATTTTTATAAATAGGATTTTATTATAATATTTTACCTTATATTTAATTATATTAAAAGAGTTTCTCGTTAATACAAAATATGTATTTTCATTATTAATACACTTAGGTCGTTCTATCGAATTTTGCTTATACAACATTGTTCTCGAAGAAATGGTACATTGTGACCTAAATCCATAGACAACTAGGTATTATCTGATGCTAAATACAGACCTAAGAATTTTATACGATACTCAATATATGAGACAAAATCGACAGAATAAATTAAAAGATGAATTAATAAGTAAATTACTGTTTCTATTAAATTTTGAACTAAGCCAACTATTTTTGTGCTTACAAATATATATATATATATATAAATATATGTCGGAATTAGTAGTACTGAGGTTGTTCCGGAACGCCAGCGCCATCTGTTGGCGCTTTACAGAGTTAGTGTTATGCACTGGTATGATGGAAGGGGCGAGTCGAGGCGAGTCGACTCGAGGCGTGGCCGACGGACATCGACTCACTTTGTGTTTGGCGGTCGGCCGGTGCAGACGACACTGAAACTGTCCCGCGTTCCGTGCTGTGTATCTACCTACTGGGATAGCGGTAGCTGCTTTCTTGTGAATTGGTTACGGTGTTGTAATTAATTCGTAATATCACAAATTATGTTTACTCGTGCTAACATTATCCACTGAAGCCCACAGTAGACCGGGTACTCAAAACTATGTGCGAGGGAAATCCACCCAACTCCGACATCAGAAGTGCGATCGGTGTTGGCACAGAGAACAATGGAGATAACCACTGGCGTGCTATGTTCGGAACCCTGTATACACCGAGGCTAATTCAGGGAGGTATATGTGGTTACCCACTTATGATCCTGACAAAGAAGACACGGACTCGAGATCGTGGTGCGCAACGGCTGACTTGTGCTTTTCACGTGTGGCGGTCAACTCGAGTTTGCGGTAAGTAAGCCACTGAAAAGTGAAGCATCTACGTGGCTGTCTCAAATAGCAGACGAGTGTGATGGGCTACTCTCACAAATCACTGGAAGGACGTGGGCAAAGAAGACGTTGCTGTGGCCACTGTACTCACTCACATATCACAGTTTGACCCGCGGCTTTAACGTTTAGCGCTTACAACATTGGAGTGTTTGAGCTGCGGAAAATTGGCTGGCCACAAGTGAGCGGAATGCAGAAGCCTATCGATGCGACGTGACAAACAATCTTCAACGTCGAATCAAGCGGTGTAGCAGCCGGCAGCGAGGCCTTTAGTGTGCTTCGAGTGTGGCAAACTGGGTCATATCGCTGTCTGGTGCACGAGCGGCGGCGGCAGGCCGGGTGACGGCAGCGGGGACGGCGCAGCGCGCGGTGAGCGGTGTGTGGACGAAGCGGCGTGTGGACGTATCTGCATACGACACTGCTGTCCATCCTCCAAAGGGTAGGAAACAGGACAAAGGTGAACTGATTTGTTTTGTTTACGAATGTTGTGTTCTGGTGCTGAATTCTCGTTAGTTGAAAGTTCTTCTGTTAAATTTAGCGGTTGACGGTTTAGTAATGTTGTTACTATGGTCGGTATTAGTCAAACACAAGTATACAGTACCGAACAAATTCTGTATTGTGTAGTATTAACGATTGCCCTCTTGAGATATTGTTGTCGCGAGATTTTAAATCAGAGTTTTCCTGTAAACATAACTGTGACTGACATTTGGTTAGACGGGAATCTGTGTAAATTCAGTGAATAACGATAGTGTAGATAGTGTAGGTAAAGTTGACTTTGACTGGCATCTCAGCTGACCATTACTGGTAGTGACCAATTGAAACTTTTAGAAACCTTAGGTCGATATTCAGAATTTTTCATAGTTGGTTTTCCAACGACTCTAGTATTGGTTCGAATGTTCGAGTTGGTTCGAATCGCACAGTACAGCGGCGTCCATATAGGATGTCGGCGGATGAACGTGACATTATACGCGACAGAGTTAAAGAACGGTTACACGTGAATATCATTAGGCCGAGCTGTTCTCCTTTCGAAAGTCCAGCTTTATTAGTAAAGAAGTATGACGTTCAGATCGTATCCATATTGACTATAGTGAGTTTAACAATAATACCATCCCGGACAGTTATCCGCTTCCATTGATTACTGATCAAACTTCACGTTTTCAGGGTGCTAATTATTTTTTGAAACTCTATAGCGCAAGCGGTTTTCATTTGATCACAGTAAACGAAAATTCTATAGACAGTACTGATTTCTTAACAGCTGAAGGGCAGTTTGAATTCTTGACTGTGCCTTTTGGTCTGAAGAATTCAATTTCTGTTTTTCAGAGGACAATTGTGATCGCGTGATTTGGTTCGCGATTGCGTGGTGGTGTATTTTGAGGAAATTTTCATTGTCTCAACCGATTTAGCGGTCCAGTATGGGAGGACTTAAGGCAGTGTTGGAAGCTGTGACAAAGGCTGGTTTGTCTTTGAACCTAGTGAAGTGTTCCTTCTTTAGGACGAGGGTGGTGTACTTGGGGTTTGAAGTGGAGGCTAGTCAGGTCTCTATCGCCTCCGGAGACTGTGATTAAGTTGTGGCAGTTCGTCGGATTAGCTTCCTATTTCCGTCAGTTTTGAATCTGTTGTTCGTCTCGAGGCTGAGGGGACTATTGAACAGCATTTTGACTTTTGCTGGTTTCCGGTCATGATGTGCTGGAGGGTTTGTGGATGACTGCGTTGCTTGTAGGGTCGCGAAATCTCACTCAGGCAGGGTTCAAGCTGGCCTGCATCCGATCCCTAAGGTAATGATGCCGTGGCATACGGTTCCTTTAGACAGGCGCGTTTGAGAAGTGCGTTCTTTTGTTTTATGCGGTAGGCATTGACTCTAGGAGTGTTCACGAGGTGAATTGGGGCTTTGTTTGGGGCTCCAACCCGCATCATTGCTGACGAGGGAAGATGTTTCACTGGTGGTAGTTTCACTATTAGACATTGGTTGGCATCTCATGGCGGCTCATGGCTAACAGGCAGGTAAAGCGCGTCAGGAGTGTGTTAAAAGTCCGGTGGTGTGTTAAAGTTACAAGTTAACGTTTGAGACTAGCGGTTGTAGGATAGTGGCAAGAATCTGTAGGAGATGTCGCGGTAAATTGTACAATAAACCGGGAGCTTTTAATATGTGAAGTCCCGATACCGTTGTCATTGATGTGTATCATTGATGTGTCATTGATTTGTCGTTGATGATTGTCAATGGTGTGTATCTGTGGTGTGTATCTTTGTTGTGTATCATTGATTTATATCATTGATGTGTAGTAGTGAGGTATAGACTGTCGTTGACATTGACGAAATTCGTTAAGTAGCATCAGACATTACGAAGTGTGCGGAATATGGTAGGTCCCGTTTTGATATGACAAAAACTAAAGTTAGTAAATTTTCTGTTAGCGTATTGCTAGAAAACGAAGAGAGAAATTGGGCAAAATTAGATTCGAAATTCAAAGGTCCATTTAAGGTTGTCGAAGTTTTTGAGTGTGATCGTTACACTAAAAGCTGTAAATTATAAACGTCTCGTAACGTACAAATTTGCTTACGATAGGTTGAGGAAAATGCAAGTCATGTACCCGACGAAATCAATGTGTGATTTGATGTTGTTGATGATGATGGTGTTCAAGCTTAAGTAGTTGAAGAGACTCGAGTAAATGGTTCTATCGGCCGTAATGTGTTCGACCGTACCAGTAGTTATTTCGTAGTCGTAGCCCGGTAGAAATCGGTATCTCTTGGGGCAACTCAAGTAGTCCGTGGGTGCGCGGTGTGCGTTTAACTCTGGCGGAGGTCGTGGTCTGTAGAGACCGTAGCGTGTTGTCGCAGGTGTGACATACATGGGCTATCCACTCGATGGATATGCGTATTGAGAGGTTTTCGACCGTACTGAGGTCGTGGTCTGTAGAGACCGTAGCGTGTTGTCGCAGAGGTGACGTACACGGGCGATCCACTCGATGGATATGCGTATTGAGATGTGAGAGAGCAATGTGATTGCTGTTCGGCTGGAGAGCTGTGGCGTTAGAGGTCTTTACTCGGAGGTTTCTGTTAATTTGGTTGTAACTTGTTGCTAAAGTGAAGTAAAGTAAAGTGAAGTTTTGGTTATGATGATGTCGATGGTACATGGCTGTGGTATTTGTGTGTAGTGATTAGTTACAATTATGATCCAGATTAGTGTCAAGTTGATCTGGTGTCGAGTTGACACCAGTCAAGTTGTTCTGGTATAAGGTCCTGGTATAAGGTCCTGGTATAAGGTCCTGGTATAAGGTCCTGGTATAAGGTCCTGGTATAAGGTTCAGGTATAAGGTCCTGGTATAAGGTCCTGGTATAAGGTCCTGGTATAAGGTTCAGGTATAAGGTCCTGGTATAAGGTTCAGGTATAAGGTTCAGGTATAAGGTTCAGGTATAAGGTTCAGGTATAAGGTTCAGGTATAAGGTTCAGGTATAAGGTTCAGGTATAAGGTTCAGGTATAAGGTTCAGGTATACAATTACTAGTGTAATTACTAGTGTACGTGTATTACAATTCTAGTGTACGGTTCTGGAAGTTGGTTGGTAAGGTTCAGGTATAAGGTTCAGGTATAAGGTTCAGGTATAAGGTTCAGGTATAAGGTTCAGGTATAAGGTTCAGGTATACAATTACTAGTGTAATTACTAGTGTACGTGTATTACAATTCTAGTGTACGGTTCTGGAAGTTGGTTGGTAAGGTTCTGGTGTAGGTTGGCCGAGCGGTACGAGGTACTGTTGTAGCTTTTTTTTCTAGGCTAACCAACACACGAGGACGTGTGCTAGCAGGATGGCCGTGTCGGAATTAGTAGTACTGAGGTGGTTCCGGAACGCCAGCGCCATCTGTTGGCGCTTTACAGAGTTAGTGCTATGCACTAGTATGATGGAAGGGGCGAGTCGAGGCGAGTCGACTCGAGGCGTGGTCGACGGACATCGACTCACTTTGTGTTTGGCGGTCGGCCGGTGCAGACGGCACTGAAACTGTCCCGCGTTCCGTGCTGTGTATCTACCTACTGGGATAGCGGTAGCTGCTTTCTTGTGAATTGGTTACGGTGTTGTAATTAATTCGTAATATCACAAATTATGTTTACTCGTGCCAACATTATCCACTGAAGCCCACAGTAGACCGGGTACTCAAAACTATGTGCGAGGGAAATCCACCCAACTCCGACATATATATATATATATATCGCCTTGGTTCAAATAATATAATATTTTTTATTTTTTTTTTGTATGTTATAAAAAGTATTTTAATATAAAATACAAAAATTCCGAAGTGGAATTCGAACTTGGGCCTCTTGAAATACGTTCAACTACTTTGACCTGTGAGCCATACATTCTAATCAAAATTTAGTTAGGGTCAAGACCCGCTACGTTTAAATTTTACACATTTTCTATATATAGCTTGGAATTATTTTTCTTAAGCAATTGCTTCATTCTACATAGATATGTATAATTATAAAGAAATTAGTCTTATATATATTACCTATATGAATATTTATATAACTGCCGAAAAAGCTACTCGCTTTTTCATAGACACAAAGTAAATTTCATAAAACGCGACTTCAATAAAACTTCAAAGTTATTTAGTTAGTTATTCTTTTTAGTTTTTTTAGTTAGTTAATTATTCTTTTATTGTTGAACAAGTATGTGACGAACAAGTACCTACCGCAAATCCAAAATTGCAAATATAGTTAAATTAAATTATACGAGAAGTAATTTGACCGACGATAGCCATGTCACAATAAATTACGTGACCAACTCGAGTACGCGATAATTCACAGGATTAAATTCTGTATATTAATAGTATTGACGGTTTGCGGTTTATATAAGCCAGGTGACGAGACTATCAAGGCCGCCAATACCAAAGACTTTTTTTTTCTTTTTTCAGCTTTATACTTTATCTTGCATATGAACGGGAACAGGCAGAGAGAACCTATTAATAAGACATGAAAATATTAATATATTCATTCCCTCGTTTGAGAATCGAATCCACAATCGCCACAACGATCCCAAAGCTTACCTTAGCTTATAATTAATGCAATACTACCTTATAGACCTGACTGTACTTGCTTTTAACTTTAAGACGTACTAAGACGTTTAATCTCAAGTACTATCGGGTAATATAATATTGTTCACAATGCTTTAAACTGAAACATGATCCCATTATGATTATATTTCAGTGTAACATTGCTGCTTTCAACAATATAATGTTGCATTATAGGAAAATAATTTATTGTTCTTATTAATATTTATATTACTTTTTTCTTCGCTCTGGTGTCGAGGTAAAGCGCGGCGTTCAGTACTGCCACTCAACACGCAATGCCTTTAGAATTCGACAGAAAGTGGGGGACGGAGTGTCTTAACACTAGGTGGATACAGCATGAAGCTGATTTGTTTTTATTGAAGCTAGATATTTTTTTTCAATTTCGCGCTGTATTCCGCATATAGAAGGGAAGGCAGAAGGAGCCTACTGTTAAGACGTTTAGTTCCCCACTTTCCGACAAATGTTGGAGACGTTGTGTGTTGACTGGCGGAATTGAACGCCACGCTTTGCTTCGCACATTAGAAATATTAAATATTTCATTGACTGACTTCTAAATAAAGTAATATTTATTAACCAAAATGGCTACCTCTCACCTCTCACAGGCTCTACAGAGGCCTCTTGGCCTCTATAGCCCAAGAGGCGATAAACAAATTAAGGTGAAACACCGAATATAGAACTCAAAATAAGGCAACGCAACCACTGGAATAGTACAAACCAAAACAAATTAAATCTTCCCAAACAAGAGTAGACTAGACAGCAACAATTTCGGCATATTAATTAATGGACTCCTTCAGACTACACATTCACTATTCTGGCAAAAGTTTTAAGGGGGGCTCCTCCAGCCTTCCTCCATTCATTTCTGCAGTAATATAGATTACTCTCTATCAATATTTCAGTTGTGTAAAAGAGTTTATTGAAATAATATCAAATAAGTAAAATTCACATAAAAACAAAAGGAAAAAAGACCAGAAAAGGCCACGGAGAAGACCAATGCCCGTGGTGGGTTTTTGTTTTATAATAATAAAAAAATACATCGATTAACCTCAAATATATTACATTTATTGATTCCTATATATTATAGAAAATTATTTATATAAAGATTAATCAATTTAAATATATAAATCCCGCATTATACAGGTAGTTAGTAAGGCGAACTTAACGAATAGACTCTTTATTTTCCATTCGAATTCTATTTACTTGAACTTATTCTCCCTATTTGGGATCGAACCTACACCTACACACCTGTATCACAATGCCATACTGGCGTTTCATTTATTAACTTTAAGTTATTTATTGAACTTACCGCTCTATCAGCAAGGTTGCGCACCCTGCAATGGAGGTAGGCGGGTTGTCCAACGGCGGCGGTTGCCTCGCGCTTCGTACTGTTGTCGAAGTACGGTTGCCCAAGAGGTTCCCACCCCCCTCCGCCAGCTGTTACGCCTATAAAAACAAAAGGTCCAACTTAATGTCTAAATTAACATATACTTAACAATATTTTGTTATCTTAATAGTTAAATTTGTTTTAATTTAACCACAATTGACTTTGAATTAAAGATTTTTTCTCTCTCTTTTATAATCCAAAACAAATATATTTCATCCATATTGGCTATATTATACATTATTACGTAAATTATTATATAAAAAATATTGAAATCCCTTTTGTACGCTTTTTATCCGTTTTTCATAATTTATGAATTTCTGTATAATTTTACATGAAACATTTGAAAGCGCTGGTTATATTTACCTTCGTAAGCCTTGAGGGCTCCAGATATTCTGATATTAAATATACAATAATACGTTTACATTTAATAACTGAAATAATAAATTTGATAAAAATGTTTATACCTAATAACGAAATAGAATTCGTACATGTTTTACATTTCAATAACTTATAGTAATATTTGACTAAAAGTAATAAAATAGCTTGTGTGGCATTATCCCGCTATAGTAGACTAAATACGGCGCTTAGATCAGAAAATTCAGTGAAAAGTAGAGTGTCTTAACACTAGATTCTCTCTATCTACTCGTCTATGCGGGAAAAAGCGTGAAGCTGCTAAACCCATCAGCTATAATTACTAGCACTTGTGGTAACGCACGTACCAAGCACGCCAACTAAAGTAGTTGTAGCGACCGCAACAGCCTAATTACTTAAGTGGTGCAAATACGTGTTATGTAAATACAAAGCGACACTTGCTTATGAAAGTGGGGTTCTGTGATCTTGTAACAATATTTATTATAACTTTTGGCACTTTAGTAAGCTTTGTGTATTAAATTTTAGTATAAAAGTGATAAATATCTCTGAATTTAATTTCCGACGTGAGAAGTTATAAAATATTTTAAAAAATCACGCTGTAGTCCAATATTAAAGGGAACCTACTTTTGATACACTCCGTTCCCCTTTTTCCGTCGACACCAGAGCGAGCAAATGAAAATGTAAAATATTTCATTCCCTCGAGTGAGGATCGAATCCACAACCTGCCGCATACTTGTGCTTATGTTAGTAATGCTTGTGTTAGTAGTTTTCATATATTTTCTATTAATTTACATTTTTAATTATTGAATAGGCTGTATGTTCGATCGAGTATTTATGCATCTTTCGGAAGTTTTGTTCTCACCTCTGAAAAACTGTACGGAGCAAAATAATAGCATTTTTCCGTTCTTTCTGGAGCATACAATGCTCGGGACTAAAGTTTTTTCAGGTTCACTCTATATGCCGCAAAAAGCAGTGCAGGCAGAAAGAATTCAACAGTAAGACACTCTTTTCTCTGCCTTCCACTCTAATTAGAATCGTTTAGATAAACAGCCACAGTCCCACAATGGCCTCCGCTATAAATTATATACAGCAGAAAATAATTTCTGTGACATTTTATTAAATCCACCGGCTTTATTACTACGCACTAATAATGCAGTAATCTTCTCTACATGAAAATCGACTAACCACTTAATAAGCCTAATTCAATCATAGTGTATTTAACAGATAATGTTAGTGTAATGCAATATTCGTGTTAATATAATCGGATTATTTTTTTTTTTCAGCTCTCCGCTGAATTCCGCATGTAGCAGGATAGACAGAGGGAGAAGGATGTTAAGAGACTCCATTCCCCACTTTTTGCCAAATACTGAAGACATTACGAGTGACACAAGAGTGGAGAAATGAAAATTTTTAATTTTGTATTTGCGCGAGTGGAAATCGAACCCACACTCCGTCGCGTTTACGTCGACCTGATCTAAGTGATTACAAATATATATGGGTCATAATCAGAAAAGTGGACATTTTCGAATTTGTAACGTAACTGATAAGTAACAACACTGATAATGTTTGTTACGAAACTGATGACATAAGGCATTATACACAACAAACTAAGAATATTATATGAATAAAACTATTGTTTTTTTTATTTAATGAGAAACAAATTATAATTTTAAAGATTCAATCGTTGATTTAACAGATTATAAATGTAAGAAAACAACAAAATGACAACATTAACAACATAATAATGCTAGTTCGTAACGTAATAAACTTATATTTCTAAAGATCACAAAGTTAATGATAAAATTAAATCCACTTTAAAATATATCAAAATTTGAGTTGTTATCACTGGAATTAAGTTTAATTCTTTGTAAGTGTTTATTCCGCATATCTTCATATTTAATAGGATTGGTCTGTTTAAGACGTTCTCTATATATTTTATGTGTTTCAGCATTTGACATAGGAGCCACGACGCTTACTGGAAATAAAAAAATATTTATCAATAAGTATTTAATATTATTTCATGTTTATTGTTTAGATCTTTAACAACGCTAGTACA
This sequence comes from Heliconius melpomene melpomene, assembly GCA_000313835.2. Lineage (NCBI taxonomy): Eukaryota > Metazoa > Arthropoda > Insecta > Lepidoptera > Nymphalidae > Heliconius > Heliconius melpomene. The sequence goes on along the minus strand of HE672005.1, from coordinate 473,658 downwards.
GAATGTATTTGTTTTTAAATAAAAGCCTCACCCGCTTGAGCTACATATTTATTAATTCAGTATCTCCAGAGAAAAAAATAGTAATTACAAAATCACAACTAATTTCAGGAAGAATAAAAAAATGTTTTTAACTAAATCGGTTAAGCCGTTTCTGAGATAAGCGTGCACAAACACATTAGACAAACAAGCAAACAGGCATAAAAACTTAAAAAACATTATTTTTAGTTACTTTACGTTATCAAAAGTAATTATTTTTATCATATGCCATTATTTTATCATAAGTAATTATTTTTTTCATATGCCATCAATTTTTTTTATATACATATCTTCCGATGGTAACGTAATTATGAACTAGGTTTCATATTTTCTCAGTTTCGTTACGTAACGAAATATATCAAAATTGAGAATAACGTCTGAGAAATTCTAACCTTTTTAAATATTTGCTTATAAGCCACGTGTTGCATGTGCAAGCACTGAAGTTCTTTTTTGAGATTTTATAAAAAGAAGCAAATAACATAAACAAGAAAACGAAATTATAGAATACTTACCAAAATAAAAGCCGTTTATAACCCTGAGATGTAATTTCACGCATTCACTCTAAAACATTTGAACCCCTCTACTGCTGCGAGTACACTACTGGTTGTAGCTACGACAGCATTGACTTTTAGAATAATGGTGCCATAATAAAAACTAATATTAAACACCATTCAAAATAATTGCGTTCATATTTTAATTGTACGTTACTAGCCCTGAGTAACAAAAAGACAATATTTTGGGACAAATTTACTTAATTCATATATATTATTTATTAAATAATGTATCAATAAAAGTAGTTCTATTTAATATTATGCATAAAACAAAGTAACATAAATATATCTGAAATCAAATAAAACCATAAATATTCGTAACAAATCCATTTCTAAAAAGTAAAGTGGTGAATGGGACACGAAAAATTGTATGGAAGCATTTTGAAAGGTTTTTTGCAACTAACAAAAAATACTATTATTAGCCTTAATACATTTAAACTATTACAAAAATCTTTAAGTTAATAAGTAAATTTATCTTAAATGGCAAAATATTTAAATTATCTTTAAAATTGTATTTTTAAAACGCATTCAAAGTAGCGGGACAAGAAAAGACACAAAATGTACACTTTTTCTGATTATGACCCATATATATATATATAGAAAATTAATTTAATATTACTTAATAATTTTATATTCATGTAAACAGTGTTAACAATTACCTTGTGACTGTTAGTAACGATATTTGAAATTTGATTTACTAAGTAAGCTCTTAATAGTAGAGTATTGCCAATGGCATTTCCCAAACATTGAAATTGCGTCTTCAAGCATGAAATCTAACATCTTGTGCCTCGAATATACAAGCTTAGGTTCATATCTGAATAAACCATGCGAGAATAAATGGTGGATTAATGAAGGGAATACAAATAGACTTGCTGGGTAAAGTTGATTTTACTTCTAGTTAATTGGTATATCAAGCTTGGAAATTTAACTTCCTAAGTTAAAATTTTAAATAAGTGACAATTGATTAAAAAAACCAGATAAGTGGGAGTCGAAGGAGTCGGTGAGGCAGGCCTCAGTGGGTGATCTCCAATTCGCGGCAAGTACCCCATAGGTTTTACGGAACCCTAAAACGGAACCTTAAAAATATTCTTTTTAAATATTTATACTAAATTCATATTAAAAGCTGTGACGTTATATAATAATAGCAAACATTGCGAAATTTTAACAGCAACTATTGAAATATTAAATGGCGCGTACCTAACGGTATTTCAAAAATCAATTCTATGATAAATTGAATGTATGTACTGCGAAATAACTAATATTAACTCTTAAATTGATGGGTTTGATTGATGAATCTGAACGTTACATAAATTGAATTGCGACAATTTTTTTGTATAGAAATTTTCCAATTAACTTATTGAAACAATTTATTTAATTACTAAAAATATAAAAAAAAAAAATTACTCTACCCTCGTTGTACAGTCGTTATTTGCGTGTATTTTTAGTTTTTAGGTTGCTACTATTTCAGCCAGTTGTGGCATAAAGGCACAAGGCGACAGGTTTGGATTCGATTTCCCAATTCAATTCGATTGGAAATTATATATTCATTATTTTAATTATTTTCGCTCTCGTTATATTGGGGAAATAGCTTCAGAATTCAGCGGAAAAAGGGGAACGAATTATCTTAACACTAGGTTCCCTTTTACCTAACCTGTTATGTGCGGGATACAAAGCTAAAAATAAATCTTACAAAAGAAAATAAATCTATCTTCTCTATACCATTGTTCCAGCAGCCATATTTATCTATTCTCTACTAGCGACCTCGGTTTCAATAGGCCATGTTGAAATTTTAATGATGAAAATATATTTATTGTATACACTCTTCATATAATCGACTTTGCATATTATTTCGTTATTCGTTGTTAATATGAATTTGAATCTCTGTGTATATCATTTTACATTGATCATTGAATCTCTGTGTATATCATTTTACAGTTAAACTAAATAAATAAATAAATAAATAGATTTATTTCCATGAAGTGTATTATAATCAGAATTTCAATAATTTGTGAATATAGAATGTTTCACCTCTATTATTCCTGGAGTTTCTAATTATGTTTATATAAGAAATATATATAGGTACGTCGTTACATTCCTATATAATTTAAGTAAATTCTTACATTATAAACAATTTTTATATTAAATTTAAGTAGTAAGCTTATTTCATTTTTATTTCATATAATTAGAAAGCGTTGTATGGCGCTGACTTCATATAGGATACAAACTCTATCTCTTTTACCAGTACATATGGTACTGATACCGCTATCAACGGATGTTAAGCAATATAACTAGACTAACATTAACAGAGAATATAATGTCTCTTCGATAATATTTATCATTATTTCTATTATTTACTATAAATATTTATTATTATACCGCCAATGGTGAAGTGACTGGCTGTAGGTTCGATTCCCACTCGGAAATTAAATATTTATTGAAAATTTAAAAAAATATTATCATTTCTTCGCTCTGGTATCCAGGCAAATCGGGGCGTTGATTTCCACTACTCGCAACACACAATATCTCTAGACCTTGGCAGAAAGTGGGATTCGGAATGTCTTAGCTTTAGGTTCCCTCTGCCTACCCTTCTGTGTGTGTGTGTGTGTAAAAAAAATATTATAAACACACAGAACCATTTCACATTCAAAGAAAACAGATATCTTATAATAAACTGTAACATATTTAAGAAATGTAATCATTTCAATAAATACAACTTCACATATTAAATTTCCCATCATACACTCAACGACTCAATTCAGTTTACATAGTACTTTATTGCTTTTTCTCTACATATACCGAAAACGTGTAATAAACAAGTAAACAGAATATATTTATGTTATAAGCATTTTTTTCCGAATCATGCTGATTATCTGAAGTTGGGCGATTTCATCCGCCTTCATCCGAAGCCGTCCATTATGATGGAGCCTGGCGACGATAAAAATGTACTTTCCTTTGCGTCACGTCCCGCTTGTTTTTTTATTCTCATACTCTTGAAGCGTTAACTGACGTATTGTGGAAGTATTTCATTTTGTAGGAAGAGGGTGGAAGGGGAATTGTAATTTTCATAAATGAGTTATAATTTTGATTATTTTTTTTCATGTTGCATCCCGAATATAGAGGCCGAGGCGCATCGGCACAAAGGTGTGTAACGCGACGGTTGTGGATTCGATCCCCACTCGAGGAAGTGAAATATTTATTTACATTTATATTTCCATTTCTTCGCTCTGGTGTCGAGGCAAAGCGCGGCTTTGAGTTCTGGCACTCAACACGCAATGCCTCCAGAATTCGTCAGCAAGTGGGGAACGGACTGTCTTAACACTAGATTCCCTCTGCCTACCCTGCTGTGTACGGGATACTGCGTGAAGATGATTTAATTTGATTTAATTTTAATCCCTAATATGGTAGAGGGAAATAATTGAAAATATTAAATATTCCATTTTTTCAAGTATGAATCGAACCTACAACCAGTGCCAGTGGCGCAAATAAATTGAATAAAATTATCATATAAACTTATTGTAGAGTCTAAAAAATATCAAATTAAATTGAATTCTAATAAATACATAGGTATACATTATATACTTATGAAGAAATCATTTTTTTTTTAAATTAATTTGATTTTGACAGAATTCTTCGATTCTATTTCACAAGAAAATTTAATCTTGTCTCATTCTATGGAAATTGATATTGCTTTAATATCGAATGGAACGAAAGACTATTGTAAATGGAAATGCAAAAAATATTTATAAATTATAATAAAATATTATAAAAGCAATATATTAATATATAAATTGTGGTATTTCATAATTTATTTTATATACTCTTCATACAATAGGTATGGAATATATTAGTTTTTAAATTAAACAACTCTACACTCTACTCCGGCTATGCCTACATTAAAAGCACAATAAATAATAATTTTATTAAATAATTAAGTGCTATTTTAAAATTAGCACTATAATTTAGTTACATTTGTAAATAAATAACTTTTTTACTGTGTGATTTAAGGTCGATGGCTACCAAAATACTAAAGTAAACATAAAATTATTTTTTTCTGAACACGTTTTGATTTAATATGCTTATATTTTTTTTCTCTGGCAATAAAATTTAAATTCTGTAATCTTTGTTTCCAAGAACTCAAATCAATCAACAAAATCACTCAATCAACGAAGGCACTCCTATGGCTGTGGGTTTTGTAGGGTTTTTAAAGAATGCAAGATTATACTTTACATAATACACGTACATACATACACTTTGATAAAAATAGTAAAAGCCTAATGGAATTGAAAAAGATCCTTGACCAATTTATATACTATATTTAAACAAATCAATATCAATTTATTGTTATATTTAATTGGTTATGTTTTAGGATCTAAATATAAGCATTCGGAAAAATCAATTGTAATACAGTAATTGTTCTATAATTTCTTCGTAGTTTATGTAACAGGATTAACAATATATGTTGAAATAGACTAGGAATTCTCCAAACAACTATTAGGTTCTGGCGAAAACCAGCTTTTAAGGGTGGAATCGTTATTATCCCCTTTCCAAGAGCGTTTACAAAATTCCTTATCAGCCTTTATCTTCTAATAGTAAAAGTTTATTTGTTTCTGTCCTAAGAGTTACATTACGCTGTGTGAAAATACATTTAAAGATAATGATATTTAAACAAGAACGTTATCGTGTTGTTTTAAGATATTGCGTAAATGAATTTTTAATTGTGTTTGTTAATTCATTACAGTTAGGTAAAACACCGGACTAATTGTTGTCGTTAGTCATTCGGATAATCGAAGATCCGGATAATCGAATGTATAAAGAAAAAAATAATTGTTATACATATGACCATTAAAAGCAACAAGTACATATCAACGAAAATCGTTTATTAAGAAATCGTACGTAATATTTTTTTTTTTGGGTTTAGTGTAGTAGATAGTAAAATAATTATTCCGGTTGATAGTCCGGATAATCACGAATCCGTATATTTGGGGATCGGATAATCGAGTTATATCGTCTCATGTAATTGTAATGAATGCCAAAATTTTTAGTAATATGAATATTTAAAATATTTTATAGCTGTAATCGGAGGTAACATTTTGAATCTGGATACGATAAGGATATAGGAAAAGAAATCGGATAATCCGTTACTTTCCAATAATTTTAATATAACAATTTTGAGAAAAATATTTTCTTGTTTATGTTTTTTCTTGTAATAAAAGTTATACATCCTACTAAAAGTTGTTATCGCTACTTCGTAATAAGGGCTTGTAAGTACATATTATGTCGGCACGGCCATGTTAAATCAAGAACCTGTCATAACAAGTTTCATTTAGACTCCGCCCATATCTGATATTTTCCGAAACTTTTGTATCGGATTCGATTATGATTACGGAGAGTTTTTATTTATTTCCCAAACATCCCAAATATGTATTTACCTAATATGATTGTTCCTTATTGGATATTCTTCTTTTTTTTACTAGTTTTGTGCCGTCGCTTAAGAATTTATTTTCTCCACATTTAACATGATGTTTGTTACACCTAGATTAATTTATTATATTTGTATGGTACTACGGTTTACTTACGGTATTATATTTGTATGGTTCAATAAATAAATAAAATATTTAATGGCTTTGGTTGTAATTACAGAGCTCCATAACATCCCTCTTATAAATGTTATTTTTTAATATATCTCTCGCAATACTGAGAAAGCAAGCAGATAAAGAAGTTTTTCGCTTAACCGTATCGGAGTACCATAAAAGTCTCGTTTTTCATTTAAATATAACCTCAATGTGTTTACTTTAATTATTTATTTTAAAGTTCAATCGCTAAAAGTGAAATGCTATTGATGAAATTGTAACGTTGTATTATAATTACTTTATAGTGTACAATTATTATTAATTAAAATAAGCTTTATAAATATTTTACGAAATATTCTTTTTTAGCCTATATCTCACACATAACAGGGTAGGCAGAGGGAACCTGAGAACCCATTATAAGACTCCGTTCCCATTAAGACACATCCGTTACCTATTTTTCACCGATTTTAGAAGCATTACGTGTAAAGTGGCAGAACTCACTTTGCCTCGTAACCAGAGCGAGGAAATGAGTGAAAAATTAAATAAATATTTCATTTCCTCGAATGAGAATCGAACTCACAACCTATTGCACAGCTGTACAACTTCGCCCCTTGTATTAAATATTCATTTACTTTTATTTGCATGAAAATTTTTAAATGAATAGTTCTATTTTAAAATATTAGTCAAATGTCAAGGTGTACTTACCAAATAATATGAAAATACAGCTGAGCTCCGCCGCCCACATCGTGAATGTTATTCACATCGTGTCCTTGCAATATAATAAAATATTAGTCCACTAACACACACTTAAACTTGAAAAACTCTAAAAACTTTATACATTTATATTGTTCAATTTAAGCACTGCAAAAGAAAATTAAGAAATTAATTATTAAATTCGTAAAATCTGTTTCCATTAGGAATATATCCGTGGGATTTAGTATAAAAGATATAATTAACATAAAATAATATATCCAATGAATTCTGTAGTCCAGATTATTATAATTAGTCATTAATTAATATTTAATCGCCTAATACGATTAACGTCTACTTGTTGAGCAAAAGAATGAAGCTTAATTTTTCATAATTAGCCTACTCTGTTCTTAATGATATACTAGCGACCAAAACGCGGCTTCGCCCGCTTAAACTTATTGTTACATTATGGCCAAGTTTTTAATATTAAAATAATAATCAAAATGTTTAAACTGTAGCCTATTTATTATTCTGGTGTATTATTGTTAACTTATTATCACGACTGATATGTAGTAACCGAGTAATAAAGAAAGTCAATATAAATTACAAACAATGGATAACCTTAGGTTATCTTTAAAATAAGTGGTATATAAATCTATACATATTTACATATAAATAACTTTCAATTTATGATATTTTAATGGCGTAGATAAATGATATACTCGTAGAGTAAACAAAACTGTAAAGCAGTAGAATATTTTAAAAATTTAATTAAAGAAGAAGAATGTCGTAGATGTCGGGCACATTCTCTACGGAAAATTAATAAACTCTTCTGAACGAAACCATAATGAAAAAATCTATTGAATGATTTCTCTCGAAATGTCGAATCTATGAATCGGTGTGGGCGAGAATAAAAATCAAAAAGAATGTTTGGAGAATCTGTGAAAAAGTAATTTAAGTACGTTAAAAGGATAAATAATAAGAAAAGTTTTGATGCAAAAGCGAACAGAATAATATATGTATAGCGGTAAGTGGAACAAATGGGAAGAATGAGATCTACATTTATACTGATTTTCTAAAATTTCTAACTTTAGTATCGACGTTAATGGTTACATAAATAAAATAATTGAGGCTCCAATTTATCAGTCAGTATATCGTCTTCATCATCAGTATATAATTTTCTTAATTTTAAATTGGAAAATTATTGTTGAATAAAATATGCTATCTATATCTACATACATATATAGCTTCACGCTTTATCCCTAGCGGGGTAGTCAGAGAGAACGGAGCGCCACACGCTACGGTCTCTACATACCTCTTTCGACTCGTCCATTGTCATCAACCTCTTCATACATGCCCTCCGGGGGATCCTCATGCTTTTTACGTAATCTTCCTCCAGTATCTTTGATACTGTGTTTTCGAAGGTTAACTGAGGTCTCCCCCTACCTCTCTTACCGTACCTTACTATCTGTATCTATGTACAAAAATACAAATAACGTTTTTCTTTATTAATGTTATTGATTTGATAATGGTTCAGTGAGTCATGTCGGGAAATCAATTAGGGGAGAACACTTTGAATAATGACTGACCAATTTATAGATAACATCCATAATTAGTTTGTAATGCATGCTGGCTCAAACAATGTGTACCCGTAAACAAATTTAGTTGATAATTGAAAGTTGCAATTATAAAAAGTACTTAAAATACTTACTAAAATAATATCTCAGGTACTTTAATATTTATGTAAGCTGGTCTTTGTTCATTAAGTTTAGGTTCGTCTGCCATTTGGGTTTCGTGTTATTATATAAATATACTTTAAGCTAAATTATTTAGATTATAGATATAATATATCAAGGAAGTCTAGTATGTAATTGAGGTTACTATTTTTTAATTAAAGTAACTTTATTTTTTGAATATTGGCCATGAATTACGTAAATTTCACCTGTGTGCGTCGGACAAATAAATAATGAAAGAATGACTAAAAAGATATATGATGGAAAAGGCACGGCAAACTAGTGCTAAGACACTCCGTTCCCAACTTTCCTTCGGATTCTGGAGACATTGCGTGTTGAGTGACGGAACTTAACGCCGCGTTTTGCCTCGACACCAGAGCGAAGAAATGAAAATATACATTTAAATAAATATTTCATTTCCTCGAATGGGGATCGAATCCACAACCACATTAACACCATTAACGACTGGCGTCAAATATACATACATATGTATGAAGTAATGTATATAAATTACAAATTTATCTAATTTCACCGTATAAAAAGTTCCACCGTTTTGCCTGAACCATTGCGCATAAAGTTACATCCCAAGAGAGCTAGATGCTTTTAACGTGGATGTAGATACTATTATTTTTACACAGTTTGAATATTTTCTTTTTTGTCTGTTTTATTTACACAATCGGACTAAAGAGGTTCATTTATTATGAACTGTGTGTTATCTGTCTTATAAAAAAATGGGTATTTTGTAAATGTATAATTATAATCTCTAAAGACTTTTAAGTGAGTATTTCCTGTTTCTGAACTGAATTTATTTTCCATTTTATATTCTTAGACAGAATATGTAATAAAATGGATTTTATTGACTTATGAATAAAGAGGAGGAGGAGCTGAGGATCGAGTGTGGTGGCGCGAATTGGGGAAGGCCTATATCCAGCAGTGGACAAAAGATGGCTGTTGATGATGATGATGATGTATAAAGATATAGAACCTACGAAAAAAGCCTAGCCTAGTTTTAGGACACTCCGCCCCTGACTTTCAGCCGAATTCTGTAGGCATTGTGTGTTGAGTAGCGGAACTCAACGCCGTGCTTTGCCTTGAAACCAAAGCGAAGAAATGAAAATATTATATACTTCATTTCCTCTAGTGGAAATCGGACTGACAACCGGCCATAATACCTATAGACCATATTATACCTATATTTTTCTTAAATAACATTATTAAATACTATTATCGACTAGAAACTTAATAAGCAATGACGTAAAAGGTCCACAGACTTCCCTAATTTTGTAACTTTTGTAACGATTTGAACAAACGATAGAACCATTTCAACACAATTAATCAACATTTTACTTGTTTGATGTCGGCGACGGTACTGAAGGTAGCACAAAGAATGTGAATTTTCATTCCTTGTTAGAGAACGAAAAAATAGTTCCGTCTTTCATTTCTTTTACGGATAATTTATTATTGGAAAATTTACAGCATTACTCAACTATGAACGGGAAGCTAGCAATTTATCGGGAAGCCTGCACTAAGCGAGGCGGACGAAACTTGCTCTATTTATACTGGGACGTATAATTTAATAATTCCTTTAAAGCATCAATAGGTTGGCGGAATGTACTCGTAGGCATGTAGCGAGGGACCTCGAGAGATTCTTGTACATGCGAGAGCAAAACACTTATTTATTTTTCAATTTGTTTCAATTTTAAAACATTTTTTGCTATAGTAGATATTAATATTATTATTGTCTCGCGACGACAAGAGTGGCCTACCATTGAAGAGATCTTGTCCAGCAGTGGTCGAAAACAGGCTGATGATGATGATGATGTTGAAATAATATCAAGTTAAGTTGTCACGCATATAATAGATCTGGATTTTGTTTTATAATAGCTTTATGCTTCAATAGAGAGCAGAGAGATACTAGTGTCCAAATAGTCCGTTCTCCACTTTTAATCTGCATTTGAAACATTGCATGAGGAGTAGTGGAATTCAGCGTCGCTCTTTATCTTGCAAAAATGGGTATATGAAGAAGAAGAAGGGGACATACCCACAACCGTTAAACTTACAGGCGTTCTCCAATTGTGCCACAATAGCCTCAAAGAAGAGTTTTAATTATTAGCAAAAAATGGTAATCCCTTTGAAAATTGTAGAGATAACAAAGATAATGGTGTCGGGTAATGGAAGTAGCCTACTTTTCATCGACACAAAATGTCTTAGTCCCACGAGACACGAAAGAGTTCCTTACTCACCTAAACCACTAAGCCGGCCGTAATGAAAATTGGCAGAAACTTTCTAACCCAGAATTAATAATAAAGAGTTTCATTATACATGTAAATTGTTATAAATTTAAGGAAATGAAAGGATTTTGAACAAAAAATCAGCTTCACGCTGTATCCCGCACACAGCAGGGTAGGCAGAAGGAACCTAGTGTTAAGACACTCCGTTCCCCACTTTCTGCCGAATTCTGGAGGCATTGCGTGTTGAGTGGCAGAACTCAACGCCGCGCCTTGCCTCTACACTAGAGGGAGGAAATGGAAATATAAACGTAAAAAAATATTTCACTTACTCGAGTGGGGATCGAACCCAAAAGGAAAAAGGCTTTTGATGTTTGTATCTATATATATAAAATTTAATGGTCACTCACTCATCACGAAATCTCAGAAACTACATGTGCTAGGAATCTGAAATTTTACATAGGAGTTATTTATAGGACGTAGGTGCTCGCTAAGACGGGAATTTGCAATATTCGACTTCTAAGGGGTTGTTTTTGGGGTTGAAAGTTTGTATGAAACTTCGTTACTACAAATGATAGGAGTCTGAAATTTTGCATGAACGTCACTTATAGGACGTGGTAGTCATGGAGACAGAAATTAATAATAACATAGTTCACGCAGGCGAAGCCGCGGGCGGGCCGCTAGTATTATAATATATCTGACACCCACACGCAATATCTTGGTTTCGTGTAGCAATTACACGCCTCCAATCACGGCACAGAACGTCCATATACATATGTATATTATAATAATGACATCTTGGACGCTACAACGGTTATATTAACAATTAATATGTTAATAATATTATAGTTTTTTCGTTTAAACTTTTCTTTTTCTTTTAATATCTATATAATATGTATTTTGTCAAAGTAATAATAAAATATACGTAATAATTAAAATAATGTATAATATTACTTTTAATAATAATTAAAAATAAGTAGTCAGCAATTAACTTTAATAATACGCAACAACTTTCCGAGCTCATTTACAAATTTGCGTTGCTAACTTTTATTGAAACTAGTACGATTCGTAAGTTTGTATGGAATACTTTAAAGTTTTACAAATATTTATTATTTATACCGGTTATAGTTAACAGAGTGAGGCCAATCGTGGCGTAGGGTGTGAATTAACTGCGACAAGTGTTGGATTCGAATCTCACTCGAGGAAGTGAAATATTTAATATGTTTACTTCTTCGTACTGGTGTCAAGGAAGAGAGAAGCGTTAAGTTCCGCCACTCCAGAATATGGCAGAAAGTTGGGATCTGAGTGTCTTAACACAAGGCTCCCCTCTACCTATCCTGCTACATGCAGGAAACTTTGAGTATACTCGTGTTATTAATTTAAATATTAAATAAATAAAACGTTTAAAAAAAGCAATATTTAAAGATAAAAAGTACCAATATATAACATAAAAAAATATATATTAAATATATTTTGTAATACAAAAAAAACTCGTTATACTTACGCTTAGTTTAAGAATGATTATTTGAAATTAAAAATATAATAATAATAATATCATATAGACATACATAACCTCTTTAATCATAATTGCTGAAAGCTTATAATATTGTCAATTTTTTAATTTAAAAAAAAAAGATGAAATAGCAAGAAGTAGGCTTTAACTGTTTCAGCTTAATAAAATACGGTATAAAGTACAAATAATTTCTTAATTTAAAAAAATGAGACTTTATTAATCATTATTTACCAATTACATTGTTATTATTAAAAATTAAATTACCTTTAAGAAAACTATAAAAAAATTATCTACGTATTTCTTAATAAAGATAATAAACCGAACATTTTAATGTTCGGCTTATTATGTTTTTATATATGAATTTTATTGGCTCATGAATCAAATTCGTAATAAAAAAAATTATAGGACTATTAATATATATTTTATAAAAAAAGTTGCTCATATCATATACCAAAACTTAATCCGCTAAAAACATTTTACCATTTTACTAAACAATCCGAGTCCTATTTACTCTGTCCAACGATCGCACTTCACACAAATTTAAAAGAAAAATTAAAAAAAAAAAACTATTTATTTATTATCTGTCACAAATGATATTCCATAGCACTTTATAAAGAATGTTTATAGCGTAATTTCGTTATTCGCGACCGACGGCGCGTCCCCGTCGTACGAGCGGACTGGAGTGGCGGTCGGCCAGCCGGCGGGCGATGTGGCGCAGTCGTACATGCGCACTCACAATCCTTTGCTTTGGGCCCATTGTGATATTCTACGCTGTAAGCGCATTGGTTAAAGATATATTTGGTATACTCAAACTTTGAGAATAAATCAGTATTTTTTCAATACATTTTTCGTTATAAAATTATTTGTAATTTACATTTTTTCTTTTGATTAGTCGTAATGCAGGAGCACGATTGTTTTCGATTCCCGCTTGAGAAAATAAAATATTTAATATTTTCATTTCCTCGCTCTGGTGTTGAGTCCCGCCGTTCAAAACGCAATGCCTCCAGAATTCGGCTGAAAGTGGGAAACGGAAGTGTCTTAATGAGAATGGAGTACCTTAACACTAGGTTCCCAGGTTCCCTCTGCCTATAAAACTATGCACGGGTAACAGTGTGAAGCTTTAAAAAAATGTTTTTATATTGTATTTTATTTAAGTAAACATTTTATTTCACACGAAACTATTTTTAACCGAATTCATTAAAAATTCGATTGAGTGGTAACGTTGATGGTCAGATCATATACCAGAATGTATATATATGTAAAAAACTGTCGAAAACCGTAAAGATAAAATTTTAACAAACAATTCTAACAAAAAAGAGTGAAAAAGGAAAACACGACTAGTGAGCGCTTGTATAGTTGAAAAGTTTCGCAAAATGTTTGGACCAGTGACATGTATTTATTTCTTTTCTATCTCGCCACTTTTACCTATTTTTATTTGTCAAAATTCTAAACTCTTAACTTGGAGTGCAAAAATGTTAGTTCTTTTTTAAAAACGTGAAAGTTTAGAATTGTATAATAATAAAGTTGGTTTTGTTGGCGTATCTATATATTTTTAAAAAACTATTGTTTATTTTAACAAAATACACATCTATATAGGGAATATTACGTATTTGAGTGTAAAGAACAGAAGAGTAATACGTACCTACTAGAAATTAGGGTAAATGTGTGAACTAAATACAATTATGTGAATTATTATAGACATTAATTTTAATACATTCTTCCTTTTACGAGGAAACAAATAAAAATAAAAACAATAAAATAAAAAAAAAACTGGCTGCACATCTAAAAACAAAAAACAGATAAATAATCTATCTACCTAAACCAAAATTTATCTTCCAACACTACCCACACTGCCAATGTAAATAGTAATTAGAAGGTTACATAGCAAGAGAGGTAGCTACCAACTACCTACTACCTAACACAACCTATATCTCGTAAACAGATTAATACCTCCCGCCTCCCAGCAGCTTGACTTAATGCTCTAATGAAAATAGCTGCCACCCTCGCCATAACAATTTTATTACTAGCAACGACTAGATATTGTGAATTATACTTATTATTTGACATCAATAATCATAAATAGACAAGTTTTATGGGTGCACGAGGCTGTAAAACCTTGGTTTGTTATCGAAAATTATGATATCGATAGCTATGTTATAGTTGTTTTAGAAAATAATTTTAATTTGTCCGTAATATTGTTAATTATACATATAATAAGGACAATCGCTTCGCTTCGCTGTTTAAATTTTATTTTCTTCGCATTGGTGTCGAGGCAAAACGCGGCGTTGTGTTCCGCCGTCCAACACGCAAAGCCTTCAGGTCTAAACACTAGGTTCCTTTTGCCTATCCTGCTTTCCCTATTCTATAAATTGATGTTGATGATTGATCATGAATGCCACATTAAGTTTGTTGGCAAAATTAATTTAATCAAATATATTTACAATAATATTTCATTAGAGTTACATAAAATAATTGTTATAATGAAGACTTATTTTAATGACCACTCTAAAAGTAAAAGTTTTTGATAATTTTATTCAGTTCCACAGCGCTATGGTAGTCTTTTAATGAACTTACGCAAATAGTTTTTAGTTTCTACATAAAAACAGTCTTTTGTAAATTATGAATTACACAAAACAGAAGAGAACATTGAGGGCAATTGGAGAACAGTGAATGGAAAGGTGAAGCTCGTGCGTTCGATTCTTACTAGAGGAAATAAATTAAATGATTGAAAATTTTCCTTTCTTCGAGCTGGTGTTCTACCACTTAACACGTAGTGCCTTCGGAGCTCGGCGGAATTGTACTAAATGTGACATACCGCGTGAAGATGGAGAAGAGAGAGAAGAGAAGAAAATATAATGTCAATCTCATTATCCATTTTCTAATGTCAAAAGGAGGAATAAAGATTATATAAGAACTTCAAATACAAGAAAGCTCGAATGCGACGTAATTTCGTGCCTTACTAAGCCCCAATAAACTACAAAGCCTTTTTATAAAGCGCTAGCCGCATTATCGGGGCCGATGTAAAAGGGATCACACGATTGCTAGTCCTTATCTTGATGTATATGTATAGTATTAAAATCGAATTTAAAACGTGTATTTTATACAAATAATTAACTAATAGGGTTATTGGAGTTTTTTTTTTTAATTTTAAAGTATAGACAAAGAAAAAGAAAAAGTATAGGCTATAAATATGTTAATTATAATTCTTATTGTAATATACGACAATCTTTTATAATTTTTGGGACAATTAACGAGGTGATTGCGCCAATTTTATGAAAGATGTACAGAAATTGCTGCGTAATAATATTTTTCACAAAAATTGGGAAATGTTTTCAGGATAAAACGTAAACATTTTTCTCATTTAGCGTTTAATCTACATATTTGATTTTTAATGCATAACTATTAACCATAGTGTATTAATTTTTAAATCAAAAAATTAAAAGGTTTAATACAAGTTAATATTATATATTTTTCTGTATTCTACGTCGTTAGACTTATATATGTTTTTTTTTTTCTTATAACATTCTTACAAAGACAGAATTCTTAGAAGGATTCGATCATTTGTCACATGTCAATGACTCTAGGATTGTTAAATGATAATTGGATCATATATATAACATACTTATGATGGCATTTTGTTGGTAAAGAAATAATATTTGCTTGTTTATTTTCTATAACATATAATTTTGGTCCGACGAGACAGACAGAGCCACTAAACACGCAAAGTCTCCCGGATTTGGAGGAAAGTGGGGAGCGGAGAGTCTTATCTTAACTAGTATGTAAAAAATAAATAAAAAAAATATATACCAAATTTTGAATGATTATAAACTAACAATTGTACCTACACATTATAAAAATAAGTAAAATATAGGGTGTAAAAATAATAACAAAAAGAATTAACACCTAAGAGACCAAATATATGAGCAGTCACTATACATATAATGGCATTTAAAAATAGTTTTTTTATAATAATTAAGCTAAAGAAGAATCTAAACTAAAAAAATTGTAATAACAGTCGATAATTTTGCAATATCGCCTCGGACGTACAATTTACAGCGCGAACGTGTGGTTTAATATTGGGGACTCGTGTATCACATCCTGAGGGGGTGCGTGAGCTCCCTCATATGGAACTTGTAATTTGCATTTTGAGTAAACGTTAAAACGCAGTTAAAACTTTGTCTTCTAAAAGACACGTTACGGTCTACAAACGTTTATAGTATCTCCTAAGCACTTGTAATTCATGCTGGGAATCTATTATGATTGACGTTATATGTTTATATTATAGTAAATTTGCTAGACCTAAGCCCTATATTTAAGATTTAAAACGCTACCTGAGAGTTTTGGGTTTGATTTCTACTTGAGGAAATAAAATAATTAATGTTTCTTATTTCTTGGTTCAAGTGTCGAGCGCGTCCTGAGTTCTGCAATTCAACACAGAATACCTTCAGAATTCAACTGAAAGTGGGGAGCTCGTTTAAATGGAAAATAATTTAGCCATACCCCGAATGGTTAGAACCCACAATCAATGAGCTTATAGTCAGACGCTGTATCACTGCGCCATAACGGCTTTGACAATTAACTTATAATTGAAATAACATTCCAGTTACATTTTCTGTTTGATTAATTGTATCAAAAGATTCAAATAAAATAAAATTCGAAGTGTCATTTACAATTTCCATTTACAAGTACCAATAAATAACTGCAGGGAAAAATACTGTAATAAATTTAAATATCTCACATATTTATTATAGTCATTACCATTAGGACTGTGGCCATCGCCGCTGCTTTCTAACAGAATATTAATATGTTAATTATAACCGATGACCTAAAAAAAAACAATTGATTAGAATCGATTTTTTTAACAACCGATTCGAATAAAACAAAAATTGAACTAAATCTCGTGAAATGCATCGACGATTTCTGACAATAGAACGCGAAGTAGGGGAGGGCGTTTCGACTAAAAATTCAATAAGTGGAAAACACTATAAGCCACTTACAGAAATATTTTGCCGAGTAAAATGGATATCGAACTCGTAGGCAGAACAATTGTAAATAAAAAAAAAAAACATCACTGTTTTCGTTAGCCCTATTACGTATGTACAGTGCCTTGTGTACAACATAACAGTATACTCGTATATACATAAAAGAATAACAGTTTTTATCTACTATTGTTTTATCTTTAAGTCATTATTATTTTATATATACACTGAAAATTATTCTTCATGTATCAAGTATCAACATTCCTTATAGAAATTACGATAATGTCGTAAAAAAAACATATTAGAAATCAGTATAATTGTCAGTCAGTTCTATGTATTAAATGAATAATCATGTAGTTCAAGCGGGCAAAGCCGCGGCCTAATACATGTTCAACTATAGTATACTCGTATATAAATTTATACTAACTTTTAAAATATAATTTCATAACCTTTTATTTTATATATTTTGCCATATCAACAGTTTTTTTAAAAATATGTATAAATATAAAATTAATTATTTTAGTCTTACAGTCGTTATAATATAATAACTTTAAAAAAAAATACAGTCGAATTGATAACCTCCTTTTCTTACAAAAGTCGGTTAAAAAACGATATTAACAGGTTCAAGAATCGTTTGAAAATAATTTTTTGTGTCCATTCCATTTCGATTGTCCCAGACGATTTTTTATTATTGCCTGGATGAATTTAGTATCTGGGGAGACATAAAAGGAAATGAATCTAAGCCCTTCGGAAATCTCAGAAATTGGCCTTTTCTCCAAGTATATATGAACGGTGTGAGCCAAGACAATGAACTAGAGTCACTCTTGACGCTTTGGGAACCAGTTTTTACGATCGGCTGTGAGATTTATACTGCAGTAAAATTGGACATCTTTAATATTTAAATATATGGATCGTTTCTCATCATAAATTGCTTTCTTCCGAGATTGAATCGTAAATTCAATGATTTTCGATAATAAAAGCCTTCAAATAAATTAAACTACGAGTATTACAGCACAACTAGAATTGTAACTATCAATTAAACGACTTTGTCTAAAGCAATTGTATTAGGAATTTGTGACTAATGTTTCAAACTTTTGATAATATCCGGCCATTTATATAGTACACCTCTCTAATAGCGCTCCTACGGCAACTTACGGGCGGGCCTAACAAACAACGCCACCTACAACGGGATATTAAATCAAACTGCTTTAATTAAAGAGCACCTATAAATTTTGATACTTCGTTATGAAACGTGTGTTACTAATTTATATGTGAAGTATATATAGTATATATAACCTAGATATATTGTTTTTTTTCGGAAAGGCCAGTATTTATTTCTAATATTTATTAAATACTAGCGGACGCGCGCAGCTTCGCCTGCTTATTTAGGGGCCTTCGCCTGCTTATAAACCACGAAACACATGTTTAATTATATATTTTTAAGTCTCAATTTCAAATTTTATAAAAATCGGTGGTGATTTAAAAAAATTCCATACAAACTTTCAATCCCTTATTTACACCCTTAGGGGAAGAACTCTAGAAAACCATGAAACACGTGTGCAATGAAATCTATTTAAGAGTTTGAATTTCAAATTTTATAAAAATCGATGGCAATTTTAAAAAAATACCATACCAACTTTCAACCCCTATTTCACCCCTTGAGGGTTAAAATTTTTCAAAATCCCTTCTTAGTGGATGTCCAGATTACGAAAGTAAACATCTGTCCAAATTTCACGTTTCTACGCACAGCGTTTACGGCTGTGCGTGTGTCTTACCTCAGTCAATGAGGACAAGTCCTTTTATATTTATACATTAGAAATAATAATTATAGTTCTTTCTTTATTTAATTTCATTTATAATAAATATTAGAAATACTGATTTTATTCGGACAAAATCGAGCGTAGGCTCGTAGCGTAAAAAGGAATATGGGCGGAATTTGGGAACGGAATGTCCTCTGATTTATCTTCTTCTGATGTTTTGATATCTAACAAATTTTCGATTCCTTGAAAAATAAATTACGTAAAATAATATAAATCCTCCTTAGTACCTACTATACTTTTTCATCTTTTTTTAGCTTCATGCGCATAGTAACAGGGAACCTACCAGGTTCCCGCCACCTAGAGAGAACCTAATGGTAAGACTCTGCATTCCCGTTAAGATACTTCCGTTCCACACTTTCCACCGAATTCTGAGGCCATTGGGTGTTGAGTGGCAGAATTCAACATATCACACGCTTAAATAATATAGGTCACTTGAAAGGTGAATTTTACAAAAAAAAAACAGTAATTAGGTTACCTACAAAAGTTTAAAAAAAGGAATAGCCTTGTATCATTGTCATCTCTGAGCCTCATTAAGGCCGGTTAATGATGCAGCTTGCCAGCTTGTTAGCGTAGTACCGGCACCTCGTAAAAAGCTTTGTTTACTTACGTAGCGCGTACTTAACAGAATCATATCTCTAGTGACGAGTCAACTTTTTATTCGTGTCGGAGAGTGGACATGAAAATTTCACTATAACACTTTATGTCGTTTTTAACAGATTGTGTATTTTTTTCATGTTTTTTTTTATTTTTTTGTGTTCTAATTAATTTTAATTTGTGCTAAGTGTATGTTTTTTTGGGCTTTGCAATTTTATATTGAACTAGTGGACCCGAACGCAGCTACGCCCGCTTGAACTATACGAATATTTATATATTATATATATTTATGAATATGAGAAAAAAAAGTATCCTATGTTCATCCCGAGACCCTCAAGTATCTCTATATGAGTATTTTATCACAATTAAATTAGCGGTTTGGCCCTGATTGCGTAAAAGCCAGACAGACAGACAGACAGACAGACAGACAGACAGACAGACGGACGGACGGACGGACAGATAGACAGACAGACAGACAGAGTTACTTTCGAATTTATAATATAGGTATGGATATTGAATTTTGTAAATACAATTAGAATACATCATGAAATTAAAAAAATCAACTTACTACTAATTTCATTAAAAAAAATATTTATTTATAAATCAGCTTCAGGCAAAGGGAACTTAGTGTTAAGACACTCCGTTTCCCATTTTCCACCGACTTGTGGAAGCATTGCGTGTAGAGTGGCGGAACTTAACGCCGCGAGACATCAGACACCAGAGCGAAGAAATAAAAAAATAATAAGTATTTTATTTGCTCGAGTGGGGATCCAAATCTCAACGCCGTGATTGGCCTTGTAAGAATATTGATTGATTTAAGAGTTCTTTATTTTCAAATCGAATATTTCAATGCAACAGATATTCATACGGTAGACGTGGATTTTTATTTGATAATTTTAAATTTAATTAATTCGGTTATTCAGTTTGACAGCTTCTAAAACTTTAGAAGTAAACCTATCTGCCAATTGAAACAAAGTTAGTTACATTTAGGTCATTTATCACACTTTACTTAAATATTAAATTAAGATTTAAAGTATTTGCGAACTTTGTAATTACGTTTAGAAAAGAAGATGGAGATCTGAATAAATTATGTCTGTGAAATAAAATCATTAATAAGTATAATTGTTTAACGCCCCTTCACTACACAATAAATAGATGGAATTGAAAACGATGGAGTAATAATAATGTTTTTTTTTTGTATTTAAAGCGTTTCCAGAAATAACTTAGAAACAAAATTGAAAAAAGCGGTTAAGTGCGAGTCGGTGATTGTACTAAATGAACATATAAACAAATAAACAAAATATAAACGCCAAACGCCAAACTTCAAGATGCAGATTTAACAGCAGTAAATATTAAGACGAAAAAACTTCAATTTAATTTTAAGAATGTTTTGACGTAGCTGTGAAATATGTAGGTACGTTCCAAGTCGATTCCACTTCTGGAGAAGTTCCAGCCGCACCTTTTACCAACTTTTCTATTATAACCCGAATTACTTTTGATTATCATTTTTTTATAATTAAACGTTAGACATTGTAACAATCTAAGCTACAAATATAGTTATATATGTAGATGTATTAAATAAACAAATAACTCACTTTATTAATACACAGTTTATTATTCATCAGAAAATAAGAGAAAGTCAATGCACAAGCACAGTAAAAGGTAATTAGGTTCACCGGACATAACAAGCAATTAAATAAGGAGAAATTGTGAGAAAAGCACAGAGTTTATAAAAGCACGTCGCGATAGTTGCAAGAAAGCGAGAGACGTGCGCTTCACGTGGAGTAATGCATATAACTGATTTGACCTCTGCGCGAGCGCATGTCGCGTCTTCAATAAAAGTGGAAATAGGGATGTTAAAGTCGACATATTACATATATATGGTGTTATATTATAAATAATTATATAATTAAATAATTTTAGATTTATATGTGTATGTTTAGTGTTCGCCACTCTAGTAACAAAATAAGCTGCAAAAACATAAATATCGAATTCCAAATATGTATCTTGTGGACCAGCTTCTAAAGCTAAAAAAAGTATAAATTATTTATAAACCTAACTTTATTTAAAAAAGTTTTCTATAGTGATAGACAAAAAAAAAACTTAAAATAATGATATAAAATAACGCGAAATGGAAAACTAAATTGAATGAGATAGGTTTTTAAACTAAAACTTTATTACCAGATGTGGATAAAGTTTCGACAATACCCGACCGCTTACAGAGTATTCCACTCTAATGGCTTACTTCCAAAGTGATTTCCTGTGGACTGACAAACGTCATGTTGACATTTACATACCTAACTTTAAATTTAAATACAAATATTACACTGGATCTCTCTTTTTTTTACATGTATTCTATAATTATGTATATTTATCTTTTTTATTACCGGTCAATTTCCTTCGTGTGTTTTCCATACAACGTGACATTGGCGAAATGAATTGTGCTCAACTGGCACGCTCGAAACGCCATATATCAAGAATTCAATTCAATTCTACAAATATTACGGTCTAATAATTTATATTATTAGTATATTTATTTATTTATTATTTATTAAAATAATCGTTGTACAACTGCCCATTTTTAAAGTTGATATTGAAGTCATATAGTAATTATATTACAGTCTTTTAAACTGTTATAACCTGAGCATTTCTTTAAGTTACTATTTATAAGTAATACACTGATAACGTCGTGACGCAGGACACAAGCGTGTAAATTGTAAGCGTGACGTTTGCGGGTCAGATTTCTACTCAGAAGAATAAAATATTTAATATTTTCATTTCTTTACTCTGGTGGTTACCAGAGCGTAGCGCGGCGTTGAGTTCCGCCAGTTAATGCGCAATGCCTTAAGAATTCGTTGCAGTATGATGAACGGAACCGAATATATAATGAAATGTCTTAACACTAGGTCTCCACTCCCCTTCTCTTTGAAGCTAAAAAAAGAAAATAGATATGTTAAAATTATATATGATACAATTTTATTATATATGAAAAGTACGACCACGTACTCTATTACTGCAAAATCCCAGTACGCTACGGATATATTCGTTATTGGAAATTAAATCATCATTTTACCATAGGCTCAGACCGTCGCCTCGCGGTAATAGTTACGGTGTTCCTAGTAAATGAAGTTCTCTATTTTCTATTTTGTATGTAATATAGGTACATCAAGTTAAACTTTCCATTTATTTTTTTATATTTGTATAAAATACAAAGAATATGTTATAATAATTTTCCTAATTATACTATTACTAGCGACCCTCTTGCGGCTTCGCCCGCTTTAACTACTGGATTATTCATATAATGTATGTTCGCAAAGCACTTAAGATAATGTGAAAATTAATTAAACCCTAATGCAATCCGCATTTTCGTAGTTTCAATAAGGATTTTCCAATTGTTTTACCCAGCAAGGATTTTTTAGTAGGTACCGTAATTTTAAATCTGTGCTACTAATCTTTTCAAGTAATTATTAAAATATATTTAAATGACTATTTTTAGATAGTTAAATGACTATTTTTAAACGGAAGAAATTATAAACAAAAACCTACCTACTTCTATCTACTACAAAAAATGTGAAACCAAATATATCGCGCTTAAATAATACATTCAACTCCAATTATCCAATACGTGCAAACGCATCTAACTAAATCTTCGTTGCTATAGAGGCAGCCGGGTTTTTTTTTTCGAGCTTGTGGTTAATGCTGAAGAGAGTATTCTGTCCCTGATGCAAGCAAGCACGACGTGGCTGCCTGTGAGGAAAATTGAAAAGAAAAAATGAAAATGTTTCATTTCCTCGACTGGGAATCGAACCCACTACCAGTCCCGTCAACGACTGGCCTCAACATATATTAACGACATTAAATTTAACAATAAAATATCTGTCACTGCAATCGCTTAAATGTGCTCGCTTTAAAAGATATGTACAGACCGAACCTACTAGTATATTTTATTCAGCACAGTTTTTCAATATCGATTTTAAAGTTTTTCAATACCCCATATGCCAATAACACAGCCATGTTGATTTCCACGGTAGTACAACATGGAACAACAGACTTCCTCGCTTTCCTAAGTAAAAATTGTAGTTTTTACCATTTACATTTACAACAATTGTGGATAGAATTTCTTGTATTCTTTAGTGTATATTATTTCAACTTCACCCCCTATTCTGCATTTAGCAGGGTAGGCACAAGGAACCTACTATTAAGACACTCCGTTCTCCACTTTCTGTTGAGTTTTTGAGGCATTGCGTGTAGTGGTGGATGTCAAGACCTCATTTTGCATTGTTACCAGAGCGAATAAATTATAAAAAAAAAAAAATAATTCTTTCCCCCAAATGGGAATCGAACCCACAACCATGACTATTACACACACACGCTTTTGCCACTGCGCCACGATGACCTTGATTTACGATGAATTTAGTAATTTAATCCATGTTTTATAAGCTAGCATAGCCTATTACTATTGGTTCCATCTACAGTTTTCACTTGGAAATTTTCACGTTAGTATTAAGTAAAAAGATATTTAGTAATAAGAAAATTTTAGATTAGAATGCGAAAAATTCTAGCAAGCACTGAAAATTGTTATCGGGAAAATTAATCCAGTTTAGATTAGGCCAATTAGTCTAACATCATTGTGAAATTGTATGAGTTTTAACTAAATTAAAATTTGTAGGTATTTATTGTGTTTCTCAATTAGCTAATGCTTAATGCAGCTTAGTCCACTAATAATCTAATTGGTTTAAACTTGACATTTGAACTATATAATACCACATTTCAATTCCAATTTTATAGCTAGTATGTTTTTAAAACCTTAAATTATGTTCATCATTATCATCATCATCAACAGCCATCTTTTGTCCCCTTCTGGACATAGGCCTTCCCCAATTCTCGCCACCACCTCGATCCTCAGCTCTTCGGACCCATCCCATTATGTTATGTCCATTAAAATTTGGCATTTTACATTAAAAACAACTCTCTTCTATGTATTTGTAAACATAGATTTATATATTAAGATAGATAAATATTTAAATAGATAGATATATTTTAGTTTGTGTAAATCTCTTAAATCTATTTTTAATGAATTAACTAAATATTCAATGAGCGTAATCACTCTTGTCTGAATTATTTATTCAAATGTTCTGGCATAAACGTAATTCGTATTTATATCTGTGCGTTCCCTTATCTTTTAACATTTAAAATTATAATGCGGTATAACATTTACATAGATACAATGTAAAAAAAATATGTCGATTGTTTATCCTAATTTATTTTTCATAACCTAATTTATGTTTTATTTTACCTGGCCCTCTAGGGCCTAGAATAGACGAAAACAATTAAAACTGAGAGATAAATCACTCTGTTTTTATTATTATTTATTTAGAGCATTCACACCATACCATCTGGAATACCACGACCCGCTTGTAGCTCCTGTCTAGTAAAGGAAGGTGTTGATGAGGATAATGTCTACTATGACGATTTATTCTTTAAATATCACTGTAGAAATATTTCAGTGGATCAAGCGCCTTAGCTAACCAGACCAAGGGAGTATATATATTATCAAAACGTAAGTGTATATTTGATCGCAAGTTTTAGTTGCACAAAAACAGACAAAACGCCAAGCAAGCGCATGTCTGCGCTATTATAGTGACATATATTAAATTCTTGTAATATCTGTTTGTATATTGTAAACGTATATTACATGTATTTTATATATAATTTGAAATTCAAATATCATGATTTTATTTTGTGCGTACAAACGATATTCGGATACTTTACTGATACAATTAATGTTTACTTCCATGAATTAATTAACAAAAACACAGTATAAGCACAACAACTCATAATAAGAAATAACATGTATTGTCCATGTCCCCATGGAGAGAAAGAAGAGAAAAGAGTGTGTTAACCTTAGGTTATCACTCTCTGCCTATATACGAAATACAAAATGAAACCTAATATGGTATCCATAGCATAAACAATAATTAAAAGCATATTATAATGTACTAAAAAGTATAATTTTTAGATCTTTGATTGGCAAAAATGTATACATAACATTACCTCCAATCAAAGATCCTGCAAAAGCTGATATGGGTATGACAAGCCCTAAGCCCTCACCCACAAAATACAAATCAAATATTTTTTTTTCATCAATATTACTTTTTGGTGAAACTACCTAATTCTATAATTTGTTTTTTACAATTGCGGCCAATCGTGGCGAAAGGGCACAATGTGTAACAGTCAAATCGACTGGTTGTGAGTTCGATTCTCACTCAAGAAAATGAAACAGATGTTTTTTATTTCAACTTCATACAGTCTGACGTAAAATTAAGAATATTTTTTTGTTGGACTTAATATTTTTTGTACATATTGGCAATATAGAGTAATACTCCTTTACAGGAAGAACTAATATAAAAGTATAATTTATCAGTTCATATAGTCATGAATAACCTTTAGTTGCACCTATGTCTATTTAAAAACTAAAAATATATAGAAAAGATAAAAAAAGATATACAAAAAAGAATTAAATTCAATATTACAATTCCATTAAAACTAAATTAAAGAAGTGGATCGTAGTACTAATTCAGCTAAAATCCGCATTCGCCCCGCAATGGACCATTTAGCGCGAGTCGGCTTCGCAAAACATTGCCTCCCGAGCTGTTACAATAACGTTTATTAAGAAAAACGTGTGTGTTTAGACCGGTGTTTGTGTGAAGCTTAAATATGCATCATGGAGATTAGGCTCGACTCATATTAGTAGCTTTATGAAATACAGACGATTTAAATACAAATTACAAACACGTTAGGTTGAACAGAATGGGAGGGATTCATTTTCTGTATTATTTTCTTTTTTTTTACTTCTTTCAGCTTCAGGCAGCAGCAGTAGCAGTTTGTATTCGCATATAGCAGTGGGACCCTAGTTTTAAGATACTCAGCTCCCCACTTTCCGAATTTTCGAAGCATTGCGTGTTGAGTGGCGGTACTCAACGCTGCGTTTTCATTTGATATCAGAATAAAGAAATGTAAATATGAAACATTTAGTTACCTTAAGTGGGAATCGAACGGACAATCTGTCGCGTTTACGGTCACTTGTGTCCCTACGCCATAACTGGCTTCATTTCCTGTATTTATAATATGAAAAAAATATATATATAGTTGTTATTGTAATACACATATTACAGAACAAGAACAAGAATACTATAAATAAAAAAAAATAAATAAAAAAATAAAGTACTCGGTAATCCCAAAAAAATATTAATTTTTAAATTCATTTTAATGAAAAAATCTATAATCTAATTATATTCCTAACCTAAACTAAGAATATGAGTCCCAGTAATCTTTATTTTGATACAATATATCATTTAAATAGATAAATTAACAAATATAATAACATTCAACTACCGTAGAACTATTTAGCATAACTTACTCTACATCTGGTGCCTCAGCTTCTGTAATAAATGTATTACACGAGTGTCTGTAGTGGGTGAAGGTTGAACTTGTGACTTTAAAGATAAGTATTAATCTAAAATTAGAAATACAATCTTGCTGCCAAAAACTTTTAAGTTAGGAAAAAGTTATAGTTTATACTACTTCGTTATGACTTTTAGTTTATGTGAACTAGATTGTTTATCTATTTCTTTTGTTTAGTAGAAAAAAAGTACTTAGTATTAAATTACGATATTTTTCGTTTTTCACTGTGTATAACGCCGCCTCAAGGACACGCACGCTTTGCCACCAGAGCGAAAAACTGAAAATATTAAATATTTAATTTCCTTGAGTGGGAATCGAACCCAACCCTTACGGTAACAGTCGTAAATTTATCCACGATGGCCTCTGTAAACATATCAAACACACTATCAATTTTAAACCACAATGCCCTCTTAAATTTTCCCCTCTTACTTTAATCATTTTCAGCAGAAAAAATATATTCTAGAATATTAAAATGGGCAATGGGCAATGGCAATGGGAATGGGCAATAACCCAATAAAGATTTAAGTCAAGAGGTCAAGAAGAAGATTTTATATCCGTAATATCCTTGTGAACACCGTGCATATAAAGATAGCGTGCGCCTCATAACATTTTATCAACTGAAAACTGTTTACGGCCTGACCTGATCGTTATGTCGTTACGATCGCTTACAATAAATCACCTTATGCTTATATTCCACGTAAACGTCGTTTCCTATTGCGATTCCCATTTTATATTTGCCATACGCGACCACCTACTTTAGGTTTATCCGATTGTGTGGAAAACTAGGTATTGCTTATTTTTTTTAATTGAGAAATAATTTTGAACGTTATGTAATAAAACTTCTGTCCAAGGCTTCTCGTATTGTTAATTTTAGTGTAAAAATAAATATATATATTGAAAAATAAACACTCGACTGTGCAGAAAAACTAAATATAAAAAACTGTAACTTAAAAAAATTTCTCACCATCACACCACTAAAACTTTTTTTTCAGAATAGAAGCATTAACAGGTGGAAGCCATTTAAATTTAACAAGCATCCTTGGGAAGATTTTATTGCTTGAATTATGGGGATTTATATAGTTTGTCGATTTTTATCTTTTCAATTTTGACAAAATGTTATAGAGCATTTTCATTATTGTTGTCTTTAATTACACTCACAAGCTTAAAGTAATTCAGCAATAATTCAAAAAAGATTGTAACATATCTACTTACGCGTAGCAAAGTCTACGCCGTAGAGGGTCTACGAGTAACGAGAGCGCTGCGTAACTATAACAATTATGTTAAAAATTGGGAAAAAATATGATACTGTTTCTCAGAAATTTATATATTATTTTATATATTTATCCATTATTTTGTCACTAAAATTAGATAATGAATTAGATGTCAATCAGTCATTTTAATAAAGCTACAAATATTTATTTAATTTTACATAGTTCGTTTAATGTTATTAATACAGTAATACAGTACTAAAACACGAAGCGAAAAATTAATTTGACACCATAATAATCATTTTAAAACAGAACCAAATGATTATTCAAATCTATGACACCATTTAAAAAAAAAACAAATCCATTGCTATTATTATTTCCGTTTCACGTGCTAAATTATTAAGCAAAACATAGCTTATTCCTATCATATTTTATCTATTCAATAACATCTTTTTAATTAGTCCATATTTAAATAGCACTGAGACATCTTGCTTGTACTCTAATTAGTAAGCACAAATAATCACAAAATCTCATCCCACTTCCCGTCGTTACAGCGAGGGGAACAATATATGCAATTATATATTCCGACAGCGCGAGGCAATTAACGTGGGAATTCTCATTAGCATTTTGCAAAGGCAAACTTTTGATGTTAAGAAGCAGAAAAAAATCCAAGAGCGAGTCCAAGCCTCATTAACGTGCCTTTAATAATAGTGAAACGCTTCCGGCCGGTCGCTGTGCAGGAATCCAAACACACCTTCTATCTCACTTTTGTAGTCAGTCAGTTTAAAACAATTTAAACTTTCACATTGAAAAAGGTGTTATTGTGGAAATTTAGCAATAGAAAATTCCTTATTTGGTGCAAGAATAAAGTATTTGCAATTTTTGAAATAATGTAGGAGAACTTATAAAAGTTTGCTATTAGACTTTCCGATTTTAACTGTTTATTCATATTAATCTCTCCAGAGTCAACTATCATTTATAAAATACTTACTTATTATTATTTTATTATCTAATACTTATTTATGTGAACTACAATTACGCTTAACTAAAAAAAACACTTGCATTACTTCTACTATCAAAATGTCAAGAAGTAAGAAAATAAATACACCTTCTATTTTCTGTTCATTTCAAGTTTAAAAGTTCTTTTATATTTGAAAAGAAACAGGTTAGTAATTAATTTGGAGCAAACAAATGTCTACAAAATGAAACTAGAACCGATATAGCAGACTATTTACTTTAATTAAAAGTAAATTTGTAACTGTATATACACTGACTAATTGGACAAGTTATATCGGCTTCGCCTGCTAAATATAAATTAGCTTAATTTGTAGATTATTCATTTAGTCCAGTAATTTGATCCTTTGCCTACAATCTTTTATACAAAAACAAGGCTTGGATGAAATTTAGGGAAGCTAAATTTAGGGATCTAAATAACCAATTCTTTTTGCCAATTGTTGTTAATTGTAAAAATTATAATTTCAAGCAATAATTGTTATCATCTTTTTTTAGGTTAACGATATATCCCAAATACGTTAATGTTAACATCCCGCTTACCACCCAATTTTTGTGATGTTGCGTGTTGTCTGGCGGAACTTAAGCGTTCTTTGTCTTCTTACTTGAAATGACAATAATTCATTCCCCATAGTGGGAATCAAACTCACAATCATCATACCCCCATATCTATCTTCTATATCCAAATGTATATATTTATTATAACTTCATTGTATTTCTCCTATATTTATTTTTAAATTAAAAACGAGACGAACCTTTAAATTAGTTCCCCAACTGCACATCCGAGTACTCGTATAAACAGTATTGGTTGTATTCACAAGTTTCGTATAATCCGTTTGGATAGCAGCTGCCAAATTTGCAAGCGAACTATTCTGATCGATGTCGCCGCAATCTGCCACGGTAACGTACGAGCTATTGATCGCGCAAATTAACAAGCCCAAATTGGATTCACAAAAAAGTGTATGAGTTCTAAACTTTATAGTTTATTTTGTTAATATTATTCAAATGTCTCTTTTTGGCTTGGTAGGGCAGGCAGAGGGACTGGAGGCATTTCGTGTTGAGTAGCGGAACTCAACGCCGTGATTTACTTGGACACCAGGGTGTAAAATTTAAAATATTAAATATTGAATTTCCTCGTGGATTCGAGTGGGAATCGAATCCACAACCTGTCGGTTTACAGTCACATGTTTGTGCTTCTGCGCCACTATTAGTCTCTGAGATCTCTTGATTATGATTAACCTAAAAGAAAGTT
>HE672005.1:360246-442909 GCA_000313835.2 Heliconius melpomene melpomene | reverse complement strand
CGCTAAGATCTCTGGATCTACTGGCCCGATTTATTTTGTTTTTGTTTTGTATGAAAGCTGTATTCTTCAGAAGTGCTATAGGCTATATAACATTAAATTACACATATATACTAATATATTTTAAAGTACTTTCTAATTTGACATGCAATTTATTCTGCCATGTTAATAACAACCGTCGCGTCGCTACGCAACCGTTACCGCGACATTTTGACATTCATCCTTATGAAAATAAATATAATAGTCACTTTTAACATTTTATCTAGATTGAAATAATAGTTAACTGTATAACATTCTAATAAATAATTAAGGAGATGCCACTGATTCGAAATGACCTAGCCTTCGGGCGGCATAGTATGAGTGTGACCGACGCGAAAATATTCTTATAGTCCAAGCAGGCGTAGCCGCGTCCGGGTCCACTAGTTTCATATATGCTTAATTGAATCACTCAATCAATCAATCACTTTCTTTCGTTCTGCCTGGAACAAATTTATTTATCTAAAAAAATCTATTTATCTAACGATGCTAAATTTGTAACATTTTTATGTTGAAAATAAATACAAAAATATTATTACACAGCCTCTGGGAGGGCACATACGGCATCTTAACAACATTTGATTTGTGTCTGTATTCGGAACTTAGAACTTGTCAGACCCATATCAGCTTTGTCATATCTTCGACTGGAAAAACAAGGTTACATGAATAGACACACAAATGAAATAAATTTACTATACTTAATCAATGTACATTTGTAAAATAGAAGTAAGTTTTGTGCTTCCCGCTTCCCGCACCTTCCGCTATTAACAGGATATGGAGAGATAACCAAGTGTCAAGAAACTCCGTTCTCCGTTATCTTTCTTATATGTCTATCAATGTCTCTCCATTATCTATATCTTTATATCTTTCCACTTTCTGCCTTAATTTTAGACCTTACATCCTCAATTAAGTTTTTTTTACTAGAGCTTAAAATGAAAATAACAATTTACCCCAAGTGGTAATTGAATCCACAAACATAACATTTAGCTTCTTGAAATAATGTAATAATGTTCAATTTTTATGACTTGATATCTAGATAACAATTTCCTGGAGTAAGAATCGAACCCACAACCTGTCGTGTTTACTGGACTCTACCTGGACCTAAATATACCTAATTTATAAAGTAAACATAGGGTAAAAGCTTTTTATTCAGTAATGAAAATGTACAAATCAACTTTGCGTCAACTTCTAGCGCAACTTTGTAAGTTATTCCTTTGAAAGAAAATATAGTTAAGAATTTAAATGCATAGAGTGAGTATTTCTTATTTTTGATAAGCGGAACCTTTTGACACCAAATGTAAGCTCTACCTTAATTGGACGGAAGTAGGAAACCAAATCTGTTGGTAAGGAAATTATACACGTTTATTTTACTATTAAAATGTTTTTAATCAAAGTAAAATAAACACAACATCTAATGGATATTTATCGAAAGATTTTCTTTAATATAAATAATTATGTACTTAATAGAATTTCTATTTAAGGTTCATACGATATATACGATATGAAAAAGAAACTTCAATTATTACAGTAAACAGGTTGCTTGCTATAAACTGAAATTAAAAATAATATGACACATAAAAGACTCGATTTATTTAATTTCCATAAAATAAAACTCTTTCTTGTTATTGCCTTGTCAAATGATGATTTCCCAACGAAATAAGCAAATACCTGCTTTGATATGAAAGTCATAAACAATACGTCCAGTTTTCTCGACGAGGTAAGAAAGTTTGACAATAGTGTGAAAGAAGGTAGAAGAATTGTAAGAATATTTACAATAGTGCGTTTTCCTTGAGAAGTTATTTTACAGGATTTTTTTTGGTTAAGAACATTAATTGAGTCTGTCAGGACGCAGTGGCATAAGCATGTGGCAACAACGCGATAGTTGTGAGTTTGATTCCCAGTCGGGGAAATATTTTTTTAATATTAATTCAATAATATTATCATTTCTTCACTATAAAAATATCGTACGTAATGCCTTGAAAATTCAGCGAGAAGTGTTGAAAGGAGTGACTTAACACTAGGTTTCCTCTATCTACTTTGCTATTTGTGGGAGGCAGCGAGAAAATAATATAAAAGGATATTAATTGTAGTGTAGACGACGATAAATAGATATTTTTATGCTCCATTACTAGCCAAACCACCAACTTGAACGTACAATCACAGAGTTACGGGTATATGTAATCAGACAAAGCCGTGTTCAGAGGTATGTATATCTGTTGTTTGAAACTAGTTAAAAGCTTGTATTATAGACCTATAGATTGTATGAAAGTTACAAGTTCTATTATATTGCTCTATTTTCCTGGTATTGGTATATTTAGATTATTATTTTCAGGTGGAACTATTATATTCTCAATTTAGAAAAATCGAGACAGCGCGTGTTCAAATTGCTATATTTGGTCTTGTCCTTTTATATCAATTTGTGAAACGTAATATATTATTGTAATGAAAATATTTATTATAATATTATATGTATCTATCTAAAGGCAAAATACGGAGTTTGTATTTTGGGGCTATTAAAAGTTTTGAATTCAAGCGAAAAGAGGAAAAGTGGGGGGCGGAGTGTTTTAACACTAGACTCCCTCTGCCTACCGAGCTACATGCGGGATGCAGCATGAAGCTGAAAAAGTACAAAAACATTTGATTCTTCATCGTAAATTACGTGAAAAGTAATGGCCGTTTGAAAGGCGTACTATAAGAGCTACCCTATAAAAGTGTTCCCCCTTTTAAGTATTATTACTTATTCTTCGAAAAGACTCATTAAGATCTGTTAAATGAAAACGTACCCTGTTAGCACAAATACTACCTCCGTTGAATCTTCATAGAATGCGGCTACTTAATGGAATTGGGTACTCGGTCTAGACACTTTTATCTTCGTCTTATATTCTGTTTACATAGCATCAGACCAATACAAATCTTGATTTTTAAATATATTAGTACTCGTATTATTTACTACTAGGAACTGTTTTATAAGCAATATAAAACAGTTCCTAGTACGTACATATTATATTAATCTATATATATAAAATCGAAAGGTCACTTACTCATCACGAAATCTCAGAAACTACATGTGCTAGGAATCTCATATAGGACGTAGGTGCTCGCTAAGACGGAAATTTGCAATATTCGACTTCTAAGGGGTAGTTTTTGGAGTCGAAAGTTTGTATGAAACTTCGTTACTACAAATGCTAGGAGTCTCAAATTTTGCATGGACGTCACTTATAGGACGTAGGTACTCATGGAGACAGAAATTAATAATAACGTAGTCCACGCAGGCGAAGCCGCGGGCGGACCGCTAGTAATAGAATAAACATAAAAAGCAACAAATACCTGCACAAACCACAGCGAATAGTAGAATAATATTTCACAAAAGACCAAAATCAATAGAGAGGTGCGATTTAAAAGGTCTCATTCGCAACAAAATTCTCCGCAGAGCTATTGAATGCTATAAAATTTTCTTTACAATTGAAACCATTAAAGAGCGTCACTGGCGGTGCTGAATGTTAATCACGCTCTAGTGTGAATAGAACAATCGCAATGTGGAAAAGACCTCACTTTTTTTCTTTCAATTTATTTGAAACAAAGGAAACTTAGTAAGTAAAATTGTTATTTTTACAATAAAAATGGTTTGCGTTGGTAATGATCCGTTAATTTTTTTTATATAATATTGGCTTAATTTGAAAAATTATGTCAGCTTCACGCTGTATCCCGCACACAGCAGGGCAGAGGGGATCTAGTGTTAAGACACTTCGTTCATCACTTTCTGCCGAATTCTGGAGGCATTGCTGGAAGCGTTGAGTGGCAAAACTCAACGCCGCTAATTTTGTATAGCGTTAATTTTAAGGTCATTTCAATCTGCTAGCAAGATAGCCGAAATATCCTATCTTTTATCTTATTCCTATATGTTACCAAAATCATATGTCATAGTTTTAAAAATTGTTGTCAATAAACAGAGTGGCCAGACATAAATTTTGTGCAAACTACCATAGTCGAGTTATAATTTTTTGAAAATTCCTTTGGCGTGTTTCATGGATATATCGTTTTGTAAATTATGTACTGCGATGTTCGAAGTGGGAGAGAATGTGGGGTTAGAATGAAATATATAATTACACCAATTTTTACGTAGATAGGTACGTTTTTAGCTTTGCGTAATGATATTGGCAGAATATTCTTAATAAATGTACGTAATTAATGATTATTCTTCCCAAAATATTTTATTCCGCTTTAACTTCTGGATAGTGAAGTTCGTGGATATCCACGAACTTCACTATCCAGAAGTTAAAGCAGAAAATAAAGTGTCTTGACACTAGCTTCTATCTACCTATATTGATTGCTGCGAGTATAATTTGAAAAGCGTAAAGCTAAAAAAAATTAAATATACATATCGAAATAAATATGCTATAATAGACGAAAAGTACAGAAATTAAATGCTCAAAAAGGCTACACATGAAGAAGCCCATCACTTTTCAACTTAAAAACGTACTTAACAAAGATGATTCCTCTCACATCGCGACTGAATTGTCCTAAATACTTTGATAATTTCCTCTACATAAAGTAAAAGCTGTATTTTCTCAGTTCCTTTGTCATTAACAGGGTAAATTGTTTTTCCTGCGCGAAAATGTCTTGGTTGGATCTTGATTAACTGGTAAGCTTGACTAATTCCCTGCCTTTGTAGGTTTCTTCATCGTCTAATTATAAGCTTGTGGCTACAAATCTAATTACACCGCGTCATTATGAGTTTAGGTGGGCCAACATTATTATAATTAAAACTTTCAACCCAGTTTTGAAGGTAAGTTCAAGCAAGTAGAAACAAAGATTATAATAGTTATAATTTTATGTTTCACTCCAACTTCCTGACTTCCTCGTGAAAAATCCAAACAATTTAATATATTCTTTTTTAAAACAAACAATAAAAATATAGATAAATATATATGACGTGTTAATTATTTCACATGAAGAATAACCTATAAAATGATTTTATAATCTACCTTTTATATAATATATAGTATGTAAAAATATAAAAACGTACAGCTTTCATTCTC
This sequence comes from Heliconius melpomene melpomene, assembly GCA_000313835.2. Taxonomy (NCBI): domain Eukaryota; kingdom Metazoa; phylum Arthropoda; class Insecta; order Lepidoptera; family Nymphalidae; genus Heliconius; species Heliconius melpomene. The sequence goes on along the minus strand of HE672005.1, from coordinate 437,837 downwards.
ATTTAAACCCGTAACGAGTGTTATTTATCAACAGCCGGTCACGCTGAACTACCTTTCCTTTCATAAATCAGGAGAGTGCGTGACATCACGTCCACGATCGACGTGTCGATCAAAACGTGACAAACATTGTTCGGGCCTACAAAAATATTTTGTGGCTTTTTTGAACACAATATATCTTTTTCCACATCAGTAGTTTAGACTATTTATTTAGCCTTATAAATTGATCAATGGCCGTCAGCGTTTTTTTTTAAATATATTATTATTATAAAATACGTTGGCAAATTTATTAGTTGAAGTTATGATTTTTATTAGAATAGTTTCTTTTCTTTTTTAACTTGAACTGAACTATGTCAAAAATAATAGAAAATGCTTTAACAATTTCAAAGATTTTGGTGCCTCCATTCCCCCATCAAGTGTACTTCTTCATTATTCTTTTGCAATTTATTTTTGATTTCTCCGCTCTCTTAAGACAATTTGTAACTTGAAGTTCTACCATTTAAAATGAAAGAACTTTAATTCAGGTGGAAAGAGACGAACGGTGTGTATGGACACTAAGTTCCCTAGGCTGCCTTGTTATATTAGATTGAGTGAAAAGGTGAAAGTAAAAAAAGAAAACATTTTTATTTTGATAGATATATCCATGTGATAGAATTCAGTTCTTATTTATTTTATTCATTGAATATCTGATATTTCAAATTATTCGTGTATTATTTTAGCCTATTTAACCCTCTTAAATAAATTGACTTTTATTTATACTGCTTAAGTTGGGATTCATGTAAAATTATAAGTACAAAAAAGGCTACAAACGTGAAACACCGCCATGATGGATTACAACCGCTACAACGAGAATGTTATCTACGACACGTCTTTACGCGATATTTTTACATAGTGCAAACACGTTATACTTACTGGATTTTAAAAGTAAAGAAATGGACATTTCACCTCTAGGTTCATTGTGACGATATATATTTATTTTATTTCTTGTATCATTTATAATATATGTAATTGTTTCAATTAATTGGCCTTGCCTGGAGCAAGAATAAACATGATTTGAACCTGTAACTCTTGGAATCAGTCCAAGTGCTCAGGCCAATTTAGCTATACGTTCTTATCGTGTTAAAATTCCTATACATTGTTACAATCTTTATCGTTAGCGTCTCTGAACAAAGATCTTTACAAAGCTTCACTATTCAAAGATTATTACAAAGTACGATCATTAAGCTAAGAAGAATGCTATTTATTCAGTTATTTTATAATATCTTAAAGAAACTCAATTAATTGGATACAGTGCTTGGATGGATTCCAAGAAATTTCATTTCAAATTTTGCAACTCAACTGCAAAAATCATTTTTAGTAATTTCATAACCATAAATAATATTTGAACATGTGATGTAATAATAACAAAAACCCTTTAATATTTATCATAATTCTTCTTTCTTATAATTTATTTTAATATATACACATGTATATATACCCTACTATCCGTTATAAAAGATGTATTATTTTTTATTTAAGCATTCTTTACTGAAACAAATACACAATGTATTTTTAACTTCACATTGTATTTATCCCGTATGTAGCAGTAGCAGGGCAAGCAGAGACATAGTGCTAAGACACTCCATTCCAATTAATCCCAGTAATCCATCCATCCAAATCCATTAAGACACTGCCATTCTCCACTTTTCACTTACCAGAGCGATGAAATGAAAATTTTAAATATTTCATGTACTTGAGTGAGAATCGAACCCAGAACTTCAACAAACAGTCACACGCTTGTCACTACTAGTGGGCTCAAATCTAAATAATCCGTTTTATTTAATAAAAAGTACCACCGAAAAAGCATTTTATAATAATTTGCAATGCAATTATATCTCGGTTTGTTCTGTTCACGTACATCCTAAGGCTATCATAATGTAGATTGTACAGTAAATCAAGGCGCGTGCTACCACGAATCGGTGTGAAATGTCTCATTATACCGAGCTTTTGTTTCTATCATAAATTTTATTTGTAATCGTTTCCTTGTTTCGTAATTTATATCGTGGAAATGTTTTTTATGAAAAAATAGAATTTTTTTTTATATTGTAATAATTCCATCAAAAACATAAATGTGAAACGAGAGCCAAGTTGAGTGTTAAGTGATGCGTCATTGTCGATTTCACCGGGGAAAGACACACATTCACAGTTATGTTCACTCGTGATAATATTCAACTAGTACATAAGTACTTTATTATTTTTAAAATCGCTTTTTTCTACGTTCTTTGATATCAAGTTCTAGGTCACCTAGAAGGGGAATAGGTTTTTGATGAGTGAGTCAATCTCAAAAGTGCCGGTTTTCAAACGTTAATATATCTATAGCGATTTGAAATTGATTTAAAAACAAATTATACTTATAGCTCGGGAGTTTCAATAAATTTGCTAAATTTCATGCATGTAAATTTAATGGCATACGAATCATGAAGAGCTCAAAAGTAGCTTGAAATAGTTCGTATTATATACACATTACACGTTTCCAGCTTTTTAACTTGGCGTCCAACGTTAGCGCGTGTCTTGATTTAGTAATGCGATTACAAATCTAATGAATTTTGTCTGTAACATGAGGCTTGGAGAATAAATGGTTAATTTTTTCTAGAATAAATTCTCCCGAATAGACAGAAAAACAAAAGTAGAATTATTTATTTTATTAGACTTCGTCTAATGAAATAAATAACCTGTCTAACTTGCAAGAGTGCGTGACGTCGTGCAATATTCTGTTTTAATCTAGATTCTTGTATATTACTAGTAGCAAATATATAATATCTGACAAATATTATTATCATTTATCTTATCTAGATAAGTGAAAACGTCGTGCGGTTTACAACTTAATTAAATCATCTAATTGAAAAGTTGAATACTTCATAAAAAACCTATATTAAAGCACCGAAGCATCATATTTTTCACTTATTCTCCTTGTATTACAATATTTGGGTTCACGAAAAATCTAAATTTAAATAGAAAGGGCGTTTAATATAATTATATTAATACCGGCCTCGCCTATACCGCTATGAAAAATACTCTTTCACGGATTATGACTTCAAATTTATTAAGTCAAGAAACAAAATAGCGAGTGGAACGCGGTTCGGGGCGTTCAGCAAATTGGTTAATAAATTAAACGCGGCAGTCTCAGCGCTGTCGGCGACAGATGGCGCTTAAAATACGACAGGTATTTAGCATGTTGCAACACCGTCCGGGATTCGCGTTTTAATTTTATGCTTTACGAGCAATTTTTATATCAATTTTTCCTCTGCGTACTTTGCATAATTCAAGAGCCTCTCTAGACTGTTCAATTCTCGAGGTCGATGGAGCAATTTTCGGGCATATATGGTTTTGAAGGGTATGTTCGAAATTTTGTGTGAAGTTAAATTATAATACGTTGTGTTATTAAATTGTGTTCTGTAATATATAAAATGTTTTATCTTGGGTTAATTTGGCTAACTGTTATTGATTAACTTATTAGGCGGTGCGGATTTAAATTTAGGTACCTAGATTCTTTTTTTTTTCAGTTTCACACTGTATTTCACAAATAGTAGGGAAGATAGTGGGAACCTAGTGTTAAGACACTCCTACTTTCCGCCGCTCTCTCTAAGCCGCTCTTTGCCTTATCACCAGCACCAGAGCGATGAAATGTCAATATTAAATATTTCTCTGAGTGGAAACACACTTGTGCTCCTGCGCCAAGACTAGCTTCTTGCATAAATAGGTCGTCAATATATGCAGAGGCGTCGTAAAATAACAACCTAACCGCGGAAACACAGAAATAAAACCCAGATCAGGCGTGAAGAAATAAAAAACTACTTTATAGGACCCAATATTTTTCTTACAGTAGAATTTCCTTTAGCAAAAAATAGGAAATTAACAGTTAGTGTTGCCATAAAGCGACCGACATGACTTTGTAAGCATTGAGTGCTTTCAGCTATTACGTTAACTCGCCCATTAACCGCATTTGGAATCAGAGTCTTTTGTTGACTTACTAGAAATTTTGTTATCGAAGATAAAAGATAAGATGCAAAAAGAAATAAGCATTGTGTTGTTTGAATTTCCTAAATGTAACTTCAAGGGAAGGATACGTGGTTTATATTTATTACTGTAATATAAGTTGTAGTTGCCCATATGTACATAATGGACAAACTTAACTAAAACTAAAGACTAAAATAATATTTCAATTAATTAAAATAATTAGATAGAGTTATTATTTTTTTAATATATACTGTTAGAAAGCGTTTTTAAGAAAACACGATAAAAATACATACCGTATATGTTTTTGACGTACTCGGATAGAGGATCCACGTAATTACAATAAGTGGCACGTAAGTACAACCCAGTCACCGAATTATCAAGAAACATCAATTTTATAAGCATCAATTATAATATAAATATCTTACTAGTTTTTTTTTTTTTCAGTTTAACGAAAGATATATTTGGTTCTGAAGCAATTTATACCTGTCTAGTTTGCCATCCAGCCTCGCTATCAGTATTATTGCAGAAAGATTAGCATTAACCCGAATTTGAATAGTGCAGTCAATTCAAAATGTAATATGTATTATTGATATTATAATAAAATAAACATAATATTCCATAAACTTAGTAAGTATAAAAGCGCGGTGTTCAATTCCGCCACGCAACACGCAATGCCTACAGAAATCAACGGTAAATGAGAAACGTAATGCCTTGGCACTCAGTTACAGCGTGAAGCTTTTTTTTTTATGGAAAAAGGACAAGACAAACGAGCGTTCGGGTCACCTGACGATGATCACCGCCGCCCAAGACCCCGTGCAGCACCAGAGGAGCTACAGGTGCGTTGCCGGCCTTTGAGGTGGAGATAGACGCGCTTTTTGATGGTACCCATATCGTACCGACCTGGAAACACTGCCGCGGGTAGGCCATTCCACAGTTCGGTGGCGCGTGGAAGGATATTTCTACGAAACCGCACAGTAGTGGAGTGCCACGTATCCAGGCGGTGTGGATGGTATTTAAGTTTGTGACGTACTTTGCGGTTGGAAAACTCGGCAGCAGGTAACAGGTGGAACAGTTCCTCAGAACACTCACCATGATAAATGCGATAGAGAACGCACAGCAAGGAGACGTCCCTACGCAGACCCAAAGTGTCAAGCCTTTCACAGCTCATTAGGCTGTAACAAAACAAAAAAAAATTAAAACAACCGTAAAAATCACACATTATTGAACATTTTGAACTCAAAAATTCCCCACTTCATGAAACTTTAAGTCGCTATAACTCAAGTTGGTAGAAACGTTGGAAGATAAATAAGAACATGACAAGAGTTGAACTTAAAAATATTCATTCCGGAGCGCGTTTTACCTTCAACAGCAACTTTAATATGCAGAATGCATATGCGATCGCAGAAGAATTGTAATATTAAATTTATTGTTTTCATTTTTGTTTGTTTTAAATTAACATACTTTATTTTTTTTACGTACCAGATATCTTCATTTATTAAGCTTTAAATTATGCCGAATTTTATTTATTATCTTATTACATACTAGTGGACCCGATCGCGGCTACGCCCGCTTGAACTATACGAATATTTATTAAATATATTTATGAAATTATTTTCAGTTTTCAATAGAGAGATGCGTTAAGCAAGCTCATTTTGAGTGACGTTTTCTAACAACAAACTTTGCAAATCGTTGCTTAGCAACAGTCTCTTAGCGACGGTTGTTATTAACATGACAGAATAAATTGCATGTCAAATTAATAAGTGTTTTAATATGTTGGTATATATCTAAATTATTACAAATATGAGAAAAAAAAGTATCCTATGTTCATCCCGAGACCCTCAAGTATCTCTAAATGAGTATTTTATCACAATTGAATTAGCGGTTTGGCCCTGATTGCGTAAAAGACAGACAGACAGACAGACAGAGTTACTTTCGAATTTATAATATAGACTAGCGACCCTCTTGCGGCTTCGCCCGCTTTAACTACTGGATTATTCATGTAATGTTAAAATTGATTAAACCCTAATGCAACCCGCATTTTCGTAGTTTCAATAAGGATTTTCCAATTGTTTTACACAGCAAGGATTTTTTAGTAGGTACCGTAATTTTAAATCTGTGCTACTAATCTTTTCAAGTACTTATTAAAATATATTTAAATGACTATTTTTAGATAGTTAAATGACTATTTTTAAACGGAAGAAATTATAAACAAAAGCCTGCCTACTAATAACTACTACAAAAAATATATCGCGCTGAAATAATACATTCAATTCCAATTATCCAATACGTGCAAACGCATCTAAATCTTCGTTGTTATAAAGACAGGCGGGTTTTTTTTTGCTTGTGGTTAATGCTGAAGAGGGTATTCTGTCCCTGATGAAAAGCAAGCACTACGTGGCTTATTGGAAAATTGGTGGAAAATTAAATAGAATGCATCGGCCGGGAATCGAACCCGGGCCGCCCGCGTGGCAGGCGAGCATTCTACCACTGAACCACCGATGCATGTAAGGCAAGCGGGCGCGGCGGACGCATGGCGAGTGGCGAGCCGTTTCCCAGCAAGGATTTTTTGATATTGTAACAACTTCTAAAGTACTTATTAATATGAAAAACAGTAAAAGACAGTTTTGATCTACATTAAATGGTCAACGTAACTAATATACTTATTTATATGCTGAGAGTAAGGAATAAGTGAAACTTGAGTAACATACAGCTGATGTGTCAACGGCGGGATGTGTCAACAATTAAATGCGTTTTTCTCTAAAACTATTCGCAATTTCGAAATTGTGTAAAAAGCAAATTTTATCTTCGTTTAACGTGGAAATTTAATAAAGTATTTTAAAGGATAAGGATTAATACCATTATGGAAAAATATACCTCACAATAAAAAATATATTGAAATTATTATTTTTAGACAGAAAAATGATCACTACACGTTATCCTTAAAAGATAAAAATATGCTCTCGCGGACTTTTTTGTAGATCTTATTAAGAGGAACAATACTCCAGTACATTTTTTTCATGTAGTACTTACCATTAAAGCAGCGCATGCGCGAAAGTGTCTCAACGGGTAGGACTTTATTCATATTTATCGTATTTATGTTAATTTACATAAGAATGTACAAATAATAAACTATATATAAACCTTCTACGAAAAATACTCGACCTAATGGTGAAAACCGCAACAAAATCCGTTGGGTGGTTTAGAAGAAGAAGAGTTAGAAACAACAGACAGACACGAAAAGCGACTTTGTTTTATAAGATATAGGATATGGAGTCTATTTTTTTAAAAATATCGATAATATTTTTTTATATAGTACAACTTGTTTCAAGTTATATAGTTTAACAGTTATTAATAAAGAACTAGCAAAAAAATCTATAAAAATCTCACAACAATATAGGAACTAAAATATACACCTATCAAAAACAGTTCCTATCATAAACACAAAACTTTTCGTTCTCGACGCGTAAGTGCTACGTACAAAGCTCGGTCTTAGGCGACGGAAACCCAAGGCTACATGGCGTGACAGCGACAGGCGAGTAACAAGATAAGCGCCCTCACGCGAGCCTCCGTCCCGCCGTCCGTCCACTATAATCTTCTAAGACGCTGCAATACTTAAGCCAGCCTGCAAACAGGCCCTATTGTTTGTAACACCAATGAAAATTCTAATATAAAATGCTTAAAATATTTACTTTAATGCAGAACTGTTTCCTCTAATATATAAATAAAACACAGACATAGACAGAAGGAATCTAGTCTCACTTTCCGCCGATTTCTGGATCCCTTGCGTGTTCAGTGGCGGAGCTCAACGCCGTACTTTGCCTCGACACCAGGGCAAAGAAATGAAGATATACATTTAAATTATTTCATTTCCTGGAGTGGGGATCGAACCACCCTGCACCACGACTGACCTCAAATAGAAAAATCCTACGAGAGCGTGACAGGTAGAACTGACAGTTAGATAATAAGATAACGGCCCGTGACGCTGAACAGACGTTTTCATAATATTTTTATATAATCTGTATACGCACGATTACCCTTAAAGAACACATCCGTATAACTGAGGGCCGGATAATCGAGGTTCTACTGTATAACAATTGTTCATTCCCCCGAGAAAGAATGAAACACACAATCGTCGCGTTTATAGTCAGACGATGTCATACTGCACCATAGTAGCCTCTTTGTATAATTTTTTTTTTCATATATTTTTTTGTTATATTTGATGTTTTTTTAAATAGCAACACCACATTAAAGTTCCAAAATTTGCCTAAAGGGCAAATAATATTTGGAAATTTAACAACGTTTAAAAATTTGAACGTAGCAGTACTCGAGCCCGTACCTCCTGGAAGACATCCAAGATGATGAAAGCCGTCCGGAGATAATTTTTCTGCATTTTATTATATATAAAAAAATGATAGATATATGCATTTTTCTATATAATTTTAATTCTTAATAGAGTCCATTACTCTTACCGTTTTTGAAGTATATAGCTAGTTATAAATTATAAAAATACATTAGACTAACTAAAAAGGTTTATTCAGCTTTAGCCTTAGGTAATATAAAATTTTTAAATCCAAATACCTTTGAAGCGACATTATGTTGTTAATTCTAGGAATATTTAAAATCACAAAATTGCTTGTACACATGCACCATAATTTTACCGCAAATGCTCTACTAAAAATATTGAAAAAGCATTTTTTCTTAAAATCAATTTAATTCGTAAATATTATAAAGGCTTACATATCAATTAATTATTAAGCTTTAGTTAGCTCTTGTTTACTTTCTTTTAATATAAGTATAAACCGAGATTGAAATCTATAATTCACCTATAAAAAACATAATTTGTTTTTTGTAAAATAAATAAAAATATGTTTAACTTACTTTTAAATATTTATTAGAAGCCGTCGTGGCGCAGAGGCAAAGCGTCTGACTGTAAATGCAATGGTTCTAGGTTCGATTCCCATAGTGGATAAATATTTTTATTTCCTCGCTCTGATAGGAAGACGAAACGTGGTGTTGAGATATAGCGTGAAGCAAAAAAATATTACAACATTTACTTTTTAATATGAAAAGAAGACTAGAAATACAAAAAAAATATATAACCTACTTTATATTTTTATCCTGCTCAAATTGCATATAAAAAATTTCATATAACATTTAGTTTCAGTACTAAACCCACCACAGCTTAGCAAAAAAAATAAACTCTCACCAACTAACAAAACCCAGCTTAACCTACTTTCATCATCTGTTAAATATTCTTATCAATATCGTCGACATAAATCTATTATTCTAATTTTCAAAGCACACTGCGGGGCGATCATTTACACAGAATCTCTATAATATACTTAAATTCGAATACATATTCATGGAACTGCTTTATAAGGAGACCTCAGTTCCCTTTGGTAAGTACACGAATGTTGAGAAGTACAATTTCCTAGCTAAGCAACCGCCGGCTTCGCTTAGAGACACATTACCTCTTCGCTTTCGAGCTATAAAATACTCTATTTATGTTTCTGCTTACATTGGAAATTCTAGAGATTCCTTAATTCAATAGAAATATGAAAAAAATATTGTATATTTTTACTTATCTATCTATATATATAAAATCGAAAGGTCACTCAGTCATCACTAAACCTCAGAAACTACATGTGCTAGGAATCTTAAATTTTGCATAGGAGTTATTTATAGGACGTAGGTGCTCGCTAAGACGGGAATTTGCAGTATTCGACTTCTAAGGGGTTGTTTTTGGGATTGAAAGTTTGTATGAAACTTCGTTACTACAAATGCTAGGAGTCTCAAATTTTGCGTGGACGTCACTTATAGAACGTAGATACTCATGGAAACAGAAATTGATAATAACATAGTTCACGCAGGCGAAGCCGCGGGCGGGCCGCTAGTTCATATATATAATAATATTGCTATTTTTGTACATTCATATGTTCTTATTTTAGTTCTGGGATTTCATCAAATTATTTCATATCAAAACGTGACAAATATATGTACGTGAATAATATAAATTTGAACATACGTATAATAAGCGTGATGTACACGTGACAAGTGTCTTTTTGATGTGCTCAGTAATGTCTTTAGTGTTAAGACACTCTCCGAATTCTGAAGGTATTGCATGTTCAGTGGCGGAACTTAACGCCGCGACACCAGAGCGAAGAAATAGAAAAAAAAATCATTTACTATCCTTAGGCCAGTCGTGGCGCAGGGGTTACTGTAAACTCGACTGGTTGTGGGTTCGATGCCCACTTGAGGAGATGAAATATTTATTTAAATTTATATTTCCATTTCTTCCAGAATTCTTTGTTTCGCAATGCTTCCAGAATTGGGTGGAAACATTGCGAAGATTGGGTGGAGAACGAAGTGGTTTAAGACTAAGGTCCCTCTTCCTATCCTGCTGTGTGCGGGATACAGCGTGAAGCTGATTTGATTTTATTTTGTATTTTATTCCCTAAAGTGGGCATCGAACCCACAACCAGTCACATTTCCTTTCACACACACACTTTCGTCCAACAAAACATAATAATATTCTTAATAAAACATGAAAATTGTAGCAACAGCCACGAAATCCCTGCTCATTACTTAGAAAGGTCTACCCCATGTTTGTTAAAAGTGGACGAGGACGAAGCATTATAAATTATGACGAAATTAGCCGCGGCTCACACGGGTAACATGGGTCCGCTCCGCTCAGAGATTTTGTACGGATAACGGAAATTTAATAATAACTTTTCGTATATCCGGCTGTCGCATACCGTCGTAACACTTAAATACGTTTGTGAAGGTATTATATATTAAAATATTTTAATTTGTTTATTATTTTTTGCTTATTTTTTTTTAGGTTTTTAGTCAATTTTAGTAATATAATTTTAGTTCAAGTTATATAAATTTGAAGTTAAGCCAAAGGGATTCAAGAGGTTGTGTGTTCGATTCTCATCCAAGGAACTGAAATATTTATTATTTATTGCTGCTCTGATCACGAGGCAAAGCGCGGCGTTGATTTACGCCATTCAACACGCAATGCCTCCAAGAGTCCCGCATGAAGTGGAGAACGGAATTATCTTAATGAGAATTGAGTATACTCTATGGCCTTAGGTTCTATCTGCCTACCCTGCTATGTGCGGGATAGAGCGTGAAACTAAAAAACTATTACAGATATACGAGTAGATATAACTTCACGCGTATCTCACAACATTATAGATTTATTCATCAGGAATGAACATCAAATTACATAAATATATAAACATAGCCAACGGGCAATCGGTCCGTTACACTATTTGGTCCCACAAAACCAGGACATCGAAGGAAACGTACAATGATTAGCACTTCTTGTAGCCACTTAGCTGTCTTGTCACGTTTCCGCCAATCTGCTTATTGGGACACCTCTCAGAGGACCCTTTTATTTGATCCCAATCCTAACAATACAAACAGATTCTAAGATAAATACAGCTTACAGCTATTTGAGCTTGTTATATTGTTTCTAAACCTGGTAAAATATGTTTTTTATTATCATTACTTGGTACTTTTTACCAAAAAAAAATGTTTTTTTTTTTTTTCATTTTCTGTAGACAATTAAAAAAAATGGAAAAAGAGTGATTTATATTAGTAAACGATTTTAACGTTTAAATTACGTTGTATGTGTACCTATTATTGTACAATTATATGAATATAAAAAAAATATTTGTAAAAAATTTTTTATCCAGAAACCAGAACAGCAACAAATATAATATCTACTCGACTGCAAATGAACGGTTATCGATACAAAGGCAACTTAATATATATCAAAGATATTATTTAATAATTTCCAAAAAATATATAAGACTTTTAAATATTTTCTACTGTGTTAACAATGATAATGTAAACCATGCCTGTCATTTCAGTCACACGCTAGATCGATCATATATTAAAAACAGAATAAAAAAAACAACTTCACGCAGTATCCCGCACACAGCAGGGTAGGCAGAGGGAACCTAGTGTTAAGACATCCGTTCCCCACTTTCTTTCTATCTTTTAAACACAGAATACTATCTTAAAAATATTTTTATGGAATTCCCCGATTCCATTCCAATTAATTATAGAAGATATTGAATAACGACCTCCCAACGCTCAAATTCCACATGCGAAACGGTCATTAAAATTCGGGATCGGCGCAGAAATGTTGGTGTGAGATCCATCAGATATTAATATCGGAGACGTCAGCTGGTTCACACCTGCCAATAGTCTAATAAAGCCATCTTATGAACTCGGCTTTTACAAACTTTGTTATTCGCGTTTCTTCTCGAACTAATAATACGTTTTTCAAAATCAATTCACCTTGGAGCATCGGTGGTTTATTGTAGACTAACAAGCACAGCGGGCTTGTATTGTATCAGATACAAGTTCGAAAAAAAACTATCGTTTATTTAAAGAAAAAACATTTAGTTTTAATTAAATAATATTTATTAAAACTTAACAATTATTATTATAGAAACTAAAAAAAAGAGATTATTAATACTTATTAATCTTTTTTTTATGTATCTTCACGATGTATTCCGCGCATGGTAGACAGAAGAAAGGTGAGAACATAGTGTTTAGATACGTTCCCATTAAGATACTTCCGTTCCCTATTTTCCGCCGAATTCTGGAACCATTGCTTATTGAGTGACGGAACTCACCGCTATGGTTTGCCTCGTAACAGAGCGAGGAAAAGAAAATATTAAATATTTCATTTCCTCCAATGGGAATCGAACCTAGGACCTGTCGCGTTGGCATTGGCTGGACTGGCCTCAGTTTATACATGGATAAGTCGAAAATATTCAACCAATTTGTAAGCAGGTAGCAGAATTCTTGATTCTCTATTCAAATTCAGTATTTATGAGATTAAGATACCGCTTATTCTGGCTAAGGGTTCTTAAAGGATCTCTATAGGTTAAACATTTGAGGGTTGCGTAACTTGCAATCCTCTTTAGGATGTAAGTATTAAATTGTTAACCACACTTATTTATTTACACATTTCAAATAACTGTGTTTTAGTTAAGTAAGGAATTTGTCTCTCTTCGGACAGAATAACCTATAATATTATTATTATTTAACATATTATGTATCCCTTACAACTTCTTAGATACATATTCTTATATTATAATTTCTTAATTTTTTCTTTCTTTATTGCTTCATGCTTTTTTTACTTATAAAATTTTATACAAAAGGAACCTATAAACTATAGGTTTTTATATTTTTGAAGTAACGCTCAGGTAAGAATAATCCTTTTAAAAAAATATATAAAAATTTGAAGGTATCGTTGTAAGCTTCCGAAAGGCGTAGGTTAATGCCTATGTTTAAATTATTATATTTTTTCCCGAGTAGAAATCGAACCTATAACCGTCGCGCATATATTCAAACACTGTGCCACTCTGGCATATTAATTAGAAGAAATCTCGAAATTCTGTTAAAACATAAAACCTAACAGATTCCCTATTAAAAAATTACTCATTATACCACAAAGAAGATACTAGAATGTAAAAGAGTAAAAAAGATGACTGTTTAACGAGGCATAGGATCAAAGAATTTAATCGCGATTGTTAGGCCAACAGGAAATGGAATATTTTATTACGCCAACTTGCTTTAAAGTTAAATTAACAATTGGCTTTGCGGTAATCTATTTTTGTTGTAACTATTTTACATTTTGTATGAACATTTTGATCTCCCAGGGGTACATACTTGGTTTCTCTAAAAGAATCTCCATACATTTTAATTTTATTTATTCAGCGGAAAATGAGGATCGGAGTGTTTAACTCTATGGTTTCTCTGTCTACTCTGCTACGTGAGCGTGAAGCTGAAAAAAAATCTCTATTATGTAAGTTTATTAATATATTTAGTTTATCGTATAAAAATATTAATTGCTTATGCCTTATTTATTTTACAATTGTACTCTCCCTGAAATAAAAAAAAAGATTATTGCTTCATAATTAATTATCAATTAAAACGTCAAGAGCCCTCATCGTTATAATTGGTCATAAATTCGTCGATATAATTACTAATCAAATATCAATCAAGACCAAAGCTCTTAAAACATTTTAGATATTTAGGGCCGAATAGATTAATAGACGTTTAATTTTCTAGAATCGTTCCATCTCGTAAATGTATCATAATTTATTGGTTTTCGGATGATTTATTTGAAATCACAGATTTAATTAAATATTAGTACAATAAGTATCCATTTTAATTATCTAATTTATAAAAAATATTACCCCAGAGGATAAAAAATATCGTTAAAGACCTTTGGATTTCCCTTTTAATTTTTATTACACGCATTTTTCCCTAATGCCGCAAAAGAATAATATACTCACATGGAAATCGAATCCTTACTATTTTTCATTCAAAAACAAATAAAAAGGCCAATCTAATATATATTGGAAACATAATAAATGAGATTAATTATATCAAACCAAACATCTTAATTGTTATTAATAAAAATAATAAGAAATCCCTCCCTATCTTTCGCCAGCAGCCTGACAGCAAATGTAATTAGAAGTTTAACTAACCGTGTTATAAGATAATATACCGTGCTGACTAAAATATATAAATAAATTACATATACTATATGTGGAAATTTGTGGCCACTGTGGAATAGCGTTCGACTGTAAAGTGATGGTTCTGGGTTTGATTCCCACTTGAGGTTATAATTTAATTCACTTCCGCGCTTAGGCAAGACAGTGTTAATAATTGAATTCCGTCTCTAATACATATCCATTCACCATACTCTCAACCTATTACTGTATGTGGAATAAGACACTAAAACAATTATAATACATATATGAAATAATATATCATTCATTGACATATACGTAGATTTTACTTTTAAGAAAACTTTTTTGTCTTTTGAACATTTAGCATTAATAGTGTTAAAACTATAAAATAAAATAAAAAAATATAGTTATAATATATATTCTTCAGTTTAACGAGACGGAATCTAGTGTTAGGACACTCCGATCTCCACTTTTCGCTAAATTCGTGCCAGAAGGAAGGAATATTTTCATTAAGAAATAATAATTCATTCCTTCGAGTGGGGATCGAACTCACACTCGTCACGTTACAATCACGCTCTTGCGTCCCTGGGCCACGACCGCCTCTCTCTCTATATATTACATATATGTAATATATAGTTTCAAATGTAATCTATATAATATCTTTCAGCTCAAAGCAGCGGGACAAGCGATGTCGGTTAAAAGGAGTGTGGAACACAATGGACTTTCTTCATTCTGAGAAAGCGTGGGCAATCCTTTGTATGTTGTTTATGGATCGGACAGGCCGTATTGGTTTATTGCCGAACTAGCCCGACCCGCGGCTTTGTCTCTACAGATATAAAATATTCAAAATTCATCTTAAAATTTAGGTCACATCTTGTATAAAAAAAATAAAAAAATCATTTTGTTTACATCTCCATTTTTAAAATAACCACCCCTAAGTGATAATAAGTATTACTTAAATTAAATCTAGCTTAATTCATATACTCAATGATGAGGTCAGTTAAACAAGTGGCACGCGGCACATGTGGCATGCAATCAGGAACTGAGGGTCTTAGCACTAAGTTCCCTCTACCTATCCTGCGGTGTGCGGGATAAAGCGTGAAGCCGAAGCGTGATGATGTTTATACAAAATCCGATTACATACAATCATACACTTTTACCAATATTAATGCATACAAAAGAATATGCGATAAAATGTGGATAGCGCTGTCCTTACGATACCACGTTCCCAACAGATCTGTATTTGAAATCGGAAAATCCGTATTTATGGAGCATTCATATTTCTTCTGTCGCATATTTATTTTATACTGGCTTGTGTCTAAGACTTTTGTAATATTTTCGGTATTTTAATCAAAATATTTGCAACGTTGTTTATTCTTGCTATGTAATGATTGTTTTATTATGGTTTTCTATACTGTTATACATTTTATAAATCGTAATTAAAATCTGTTTAGATGAGCAAAAAATATCATATTTAATAGAAAAATGTTTAGTTATCGAGGTGCGTGCCTACCTTTTACACACGGTAAAAGTAGTTTTCCCGGATAAAAATAGTATATATACTCGTATATATACATGTATATATATTGATTCACAACACTCTATTATTAACTTGGATAAACAGAAATACAGTTAGAAAAATATAAAATATATATATATAAAATAAAAGTTATAAAATTGTTTGTTTGTGTGTTGGTATCACCTAAATAACTATATACACTTGGAAAAAACAGCAAATTTTGAAATCATATACAGACTAGTAATACTTTTACAGTTTTCGAAAAAAAATTACCTAAGTAAATGTTATACCTGCAATATGCCACTGAAAGCTAAAAAAATATCGAACTCTTAACGTCAAACAAACAGGTTCACAGGCCGACCGACCTCAAGAGCCTTTACAAACCTTTGAGAAACACCAATGCCATGCTTAATTGCGTGCGGTGCTATACTGATTCAACAGCGCCCTCGCCTTAAGTTCACTTAAATACTCAAAGATTCTTACATCAAAGCAATCACTTTCTTCGATTCGTACAAAAATTTCTTTTATATTTTCAATTCTTGACATTTATGACCTATATATATACAAATTTCATGAAATATCACAAAAAAATATGCTGTTTTTAGGGTTCTGTACCTCAAAAGGTAAAAACGGAACCCTTATAGGATCAGTTTGTTGTCCGTCTGTTATTATCAAGCTGAAATTAATATCAAATATTCAAGTCTATGGTGTCTTGAAGAAAAATTAAGTTTCTAAGTCAACGCAATTTAATGATACGAGCGAGACGATTTATCGATTTTTCTGCATTTTGTACAAAATTCGCCATGTAATCATAACCTATAGGGTACCTCCCGTGGGCCTACAATTATAAAATTTAACACGAAGTAAGAACTTACAATCGAAATAAAGGATAAAATCCGAATAGTGAAAATTCATATGTATTTCATACAAAAAAAAATGACAAGCTTACATTTGTAGTTCATTTCATACAAAATGAGTGCACATGCCCACAAATTTAAGTTAGTCAAGTTTTAAATTGGAGAGGCCTATGTCCAGCAGTGGACGAGGACAGGCTGATAATGATGATGATGATGATGATGAAGTTTTAAAAGTTCCACAGTGTACTTCCCGTTGACCTACGATCCTGAAATTAATACGGAAGGCGCAGTGGGCGACTCCGACTCGCACTTAACCGGTTTTTATTTATATTTTATATAATATACCTAGTCTATTATTCTATTATTTCATTCAAGTAGCTATTTGGTTATCTATAGAGGAATAATTAAAATAAAAATTGAAATAACAAATCAGAATGAATGTACTAAATAAAATGCATTGAATCGAAATGTAAAAAGTTAAATTAAGCTATTGTTATTATGTTTTTACATTAGTAATTTGCTTTAAAAGCATTCACTACAACTTCAACAACAATAGATGAAATATTTCATAAAAATAAATAAGAATGTAATATATAACTAGTGTACCGTGTAATATATGACTATAATAAAAGTATAACGAAAGAATAAAAAGAAAAAAAAGAATATACGAAAGAACAGCGAGAGGTATTTTAAAACACTAAAAGAATATGAATCTGATGATTTTAAGTCTGTCTGTTTCTCTGTTTTTCACGCACATCCTCAACTACTTTGATATATTTGAAAAAACTTTTTTGATGTACAGCTATTAGGCCTGAGCAGGATCTAGGTACTATTCGATTTTCAAGATTGGTAATGTAATGGTAATGGTGGAGCTAGACTATGAGAAATAATAAAATGCCGTACGTAAAATATCAACTTTACAGTGTATCCCGCAAACAGCATTGTAGGCAGAGGGAACCTAGTGTTAAGATATTTCGTTCCTCATTTTCCAGCGAATTCTGGAGGCATTGCGTGTTAAGTGGCGGAATTCAATGACATCCTTTGCCTTTACATCAGAGCGAAGAAATGCAAATATAAATTTAAATAAATATTAATTTCCTCGAGCAGGAATCGAACTCACAACCAGTGGCATTTACAGTCACACACTTTTTATCGCTGCGCCACGACTGACCTCTAGATAACATGTACTTGTACATAATCATTTTCAACTTCAATGTCTGCTTCGGGTAATAAAGCTGCATCCTTAAGTCGATGTCTGCGCCTAACTACCCCTTATTCACATCATTTTCATTGAAGCACATTAGACGAGGCCACAATTCTAGAAATTCAAAGGTTCTCGTTACGTGTATGCAACGTTTTAGTTCCACTTGATCTACTTCAGGTACCTACTTTCAAATCAATATAAATTAAAAATTAATATATAGTTTTGTTTTAAGATAATATAATATATCGTCGTGATACTTGTTGGTTCGATTTTCATTTGAGAAAATTAATTAATATTTATTAATTTTTTTTTGCTCTGGTAATGATTGTCTTAACACTAGATTCCCTCTGCCTATTCTCTTATGTGCGGTATGTTCTTATAAGTATCGGTTATGTATTAAAAAATAATGTCGGTCATTATACCATTTTTTTTTAAATAACTTTTACATGACTATATTCATCTCTCCCTTTGTTTTAGTAAGTTCTCAAGCTTTCCACTTTAATGTCCTAAATTCTAAAGAACCACAAATTTTACTGAAATATTTTTATGCATTCCGACATTATATTCTTTGTTATAAATTTACTTAAACTATACTTAACATATATTTTTGACAAATTCAAAATACTAGTTTAGCATAATGTTTATTATATTTTTCTCTTTTGTACGTAAAAAGGTCCTTCATTATACACTTAATATATGTATAGAATATTCTCGGGAAGCAAAAATGAAAGGCAGAAAATAGTTAGAATATTTTCCACTCGGCTTAGAGAGATTTTCACGAAAGGATCATTCGACGCAAATATTTTATGCTCGAATACAGTAAATATTTTTAACCTTTTTTTCCTACTAAAATTCTTTTATACTTAACTCTATATGATAGGTTCATATGTTCATAAGTTGGTAGACATTTTTTACTATTAAAATAATTCATGACCCAAAAACGGTTCAATTAATTGCTGCATTCTTTTTTAATATGTATAAATATATACTTATAATTAAAAGAAATATGTTTTTAAAAATCTGATAACGTAGGTAATTTAGGATGATTCTCAAAAATTTTAAACTACTGAGAGGCATTCTAAACAAATAAATAATGTAAAATAAAAGTTAAAAAAGAATCTTAACACTAGGTTCCCTCTGCCTACCCTGTTACATGGACAATAAAACGAGAAGAAAAAAAACAGTTTTCAAATAATGCATATTTAGTCTTTCAAAATACTTGTCAAGTTAAAGTTACGATTTCTAAGTACACATAGATCACGCGCTTTCCCGTAAAATCCAGCTAAGAAAATACTTAAAACACTTTCAAGGCATTAGAGTAAAAGGAAGCGCTGGCTGGATGTCGTGATGCAGGACATGAGAGCCAATGGTCTAACCACCGAGGACGCAAAAGACCGTGCAAAGTGGAGTAGGTTGAGTAGGAGGGCAGACCCTGGCAATAGCCGGGATTAATGCCAGGAGGAAGAAGGAGAGTAAAATATAGCGGTGTAGCAGAGACCGTTGCGTCATCACGAACCAAGAGGTACTTCGGTATCGCACAAAGGGTACCTATATGGATTGCACTCGATTACAACGACTAGAAAACTTACACTTTGTGCTAAAAATGCGTTATAATGTAAAAAATTATAACTTCTCTTTGTAAATCTTACGTTTTTTACTCAAGTTTCTTTACACTTCACGCTTAAAGGGAGAGGGAACCTAATGTTAAAACACTCCGTTCTGCACTTTCTCTTTTCGCCTAATTTCCCAAACCTTATGGGACTCAACGATGAACTTATATATCAAACCGAAGAAAAACTATATTATCAATCTCCTGTATGACTTGTCACGTTTAAAGTCACACGCTTGTGACTTTGGTTGTAGGTTTGATCCCTAAACAAGGAAATGATTAATATTTTCATTTCTTCGCTCTAGGTTCAATGTGCCTATCTTTCTGTGTGCGGGATGCAACGTGAAAAAAGGCTATATAAAGTACGCTGCGTTTGAATACTTTTTACAGCTCACTTTTTATTATAGGCATATTAGAATTTTGTATGAAATTTGAATGTGTGAAGATTACTACTTGAAAGTAGTAAAGTAATTAGCTTCCTCTCTCGCCGAATTATCATTATTTGTAATAATCTTTTAGTAGAGTAACTTCTAAAGTTTTTCGGCGAGGTGGTAACAAGATGGTGGTCCTTTTTAATTATATACAAATTTTATAATAACAATATTATAGTTTTCAATTATTAATATTTTCAATTATTGTTATACTTATTACATTTTTAAATAACAGCCCCACGGTCTTTTATGGTATGTTATCCACTTTCGATCCAATTTTCAGGGATATGGCGTGTTGACTGGCGCAACTCTACATCGCACTACATCAACCAGATGTAAAAATGGTAAATTCATTTATTTAAAAAACTTAAAAAAAAATACTTTAAATTGTTAATTACACGATATAGTAAATTAACAATTAAAATTACTTTAAATTATTAATTAACTGTATAGTTTTATTAGTAAACATTAAAAATACAATCGATACTATAAGACAATCGATAGAATTAAGACCACGCTAGTGCCCTAGCCAAACCAAATCAAATCAAATCAGCTTCACGCTGAATCCCGCAGATAGCAGATTAGAAAGAGGGAACCTAGTGTTAAGAGTGAAAGCCTATAAACTCAAGAAGAAAAGTTAATTATTATTTAATATTAAGAAAAGTTAATTATTATTTAATATATTAATATACATATGTAAATGCTTTCTATAACATTAGAATACACATATTAAAATGTTTTTAAACATTCAGTATTTAATGTACACAATTATAAATAATTTGTACATTTGTATGTGTACATAATGTCAAAGTAATATATTATATTCAGGAAAACCCCGCGTTAGTTGCAACCTGCCGTGTCGCGGTTTTCACATTACAACCATTTGCTGCTCTCTTAACGACATAATAAACGCCCAGTTTATTTTGTGATCCCTGACGCGGTTAATATAAAATATTTGTTTATGTTTGCATTTTTACATATATGTGTATAGCACAGGCAGAGGGACACTCCGTTCTCCACTTTCCGCCGAATTCTGGAGGCGTTACGTGTTGAGTGGCGGTCAACGCTGCCCTTTACCTCCACACCTTTTTGTTATTTGTTTACTCAAAATACATACATACATAGCTTCACGCTTCATCCCTAGCGGGGTAGTCAGAGAGAACGGAGCGCCAAACACTACGGTCTCTACATACCTCTTTCGCCTCGTCCACTGTCATCAACCTCTTCATACATGCCCTACGGGGGATCCTCATGCTTTTTACGTAACCTTCCTTCAGTATCTTTGATACTGCGTTTTTGAAGGTCAATCGAGGTCTCCCCCTCTCTTACCGCTCATTTTTCCATTCCACTTTTCCAACTTTACTCAAATATGTTTATCCTATTTTAATAAAGAATAATCTTATTTTTAAAATCTATTTTAGTTTTGCTATACAGAGATAAATGTGCCTAGAGATTACATGTCCATAATTGTGGCATATCCTAAATGTCCAATACTGAATATTTGTATTATAGCTTATTTGAATATCTAAGACGTTCACGATCACCTTTGGCTTATCGATTCCCTTGAGCTTTTGAGGTTAACCAGACCGGACATTTTAGTTAAATTTACAGCATACTCGCCCCAAGCCTTGCGTTAGGCAAATAAACGAATATTTTGTATTGAAAGTCTACTATTTTTCATAATTTGTATAGTTTTCAGTAATTCTACTATACTTTTTAAGTTTTTCTCTCTTTTAGAGTTATCGAAAGAGGAAATCATTTAAGCTATATTTTGTAGTAATAAATTAACGTTGAAAAGATAGACATTTTTTTTGTAAATTTACATAGCTAAACGAAATAACTTTATTAAAATATAGAGTAATAACGTAGAAAAAAATGACAGATTTGTACTTTAAACTATTATCAAAACGCAATTCTAAATATACGCCCCATATATTTTCGGAGATTTCAATATAATAAATACATTATTTGCTAGTAAATATTTATTTTAAACAAATAAAAAAAATTACATTTTCAATTTAAATACTATTACAATTTAACTCATTTTAGAAAAAATATATTAAAAAAATATTTCCCAAGAAAATAGGGAATATAAATGTACACTACAAATAAAAATGAGACTGCAGGAAATGGGAGCGAAAGAAAAATTGTATTAAAATAGTGTGCCCTAAGCGACGAGGCTTTTCATTTTATTTCTCTAAATTAAGAAAAACTTTTAAATCTACCTTCTGTGTATAAATAAAAAGAATATTTCATAGTTTTTATTACTTTTTTATTACATTATGTTTAATGAAAAAACCGGAAATAATACATATACATATTAGTTAGTTCCGCTCTTTGAATCACATAAGGCTCAAAACTTGATGCTATACTTTAAACATTCCCATCCAGGAAACGCCTATTACTTTTTTTTATAGAAAACGGACAAAGCGAACGAGCGTTCCGGTCACCTCATGGTGATCACCGCCGCCCACGACCCCGTGCAACACCAGAGGAGCTACAGGTGCATTGCCGGCCTTTGAGATGGAGATAGACGCGCTTTTTGAAGGTACCCATATCGTACCGATCTGGAAACACCGCGGGTAGGCCATTCCACAGTTTCGTGGCGCGTGGAAGGATATTTCTACGAAACATAAAATTATATTGATACTAGCGGCCCGCTCGCGGTTTCACCCGCGTGAAC
Organism: Heliconius melpomene melpomene; assembly: GCA_000313835.2. Classification (NCBI taxonomy): domain Eukaryota; kingdom Metazoa; phylum Arthropoda; class Insecta; order Lepidoptera; family Nymphalidae; genus Heliconius; species Heliconius melpomene. The sequence continues at coordinate 415,036 of HE672005.1, read as the reverse complement.
TATGTTATTATTAATTTCTGTCTCCATGACTACGTCCTAGTGACGTCCATGCAAAATTTGAGACTTCTAGCATTTGTAGTAACGAAGTTCCATACAAACTTTCAACCCCAAAAGCAACCCCTTAGAAGTCGAATATTGCAAATTCCCGTCTTAGCGAGCACCTGCGGCCTATGAGTAACTCCTATGCAAAATTTGAGATTCCTAGCACTTGTAGTTTCTGAGATTTCGTGATGAGTGAGTGACTTTTCGATTTTATATATATAGATAGATATATGTCTGTCACTCCGTTCCCCACTTTCCGCCGAATTCTGGAGGCATTGCTTGTTGAGTGGCGGAACTCTCCGCTTTGATATTGTGTTTCCTCGAATGGGAATCGAACTCACAACCTATCGCGATTACAGTCACACTTAGAGCCCTAAGGCTACGGCTGGGCCTTTAATATTATAATATTTATCAAAGTAACACTTTATTTATGCAAACGTGGAAGGCAATACCGGGTGTTACCTCTTCATTTTAAGCATAATCAGCTCGCAGCCCTGCTTAAGTGCCCTTTTCTTAATTGCAGCTATAGGATTTAACGAGGGCAAGAAAGCGATTACTTAACAAATTCTGACATTTTTTTTTTTACTTTGTACCCAATAAAGACAATTACGAAGGAAGAAATTAAATAACTCCTGACTGTATTTGAACTTGCAACTTTTATTTTATTTTTACGTATTATGTTGTGGAAATTATGAAACATTAAAAGAAAATGTCCTTTTCTTTTCAAAGTATAAGCGACAGAGGTCGTTTTGTGCGTAGGTCGAGACGCTCTTACCTGGCTGCTTTTTCTTTTTTTTTTGAAGTCATACTTCAAAGCAAAGGCTAAGGGTTATAAGTTTTACACTAATTATTTATATTTGATCTCTTTGAGCAAAGTCTCGTTTGTTAAAATTACTATTACTTAAATATTTTTTTAAAACTTAGAATATCATCGCACTTACTTTCTTCTCAAGTATTTATATGTAAGAAACGAATCTTTCAAAAATAAATTCTTGTAGTGATAATACTTTTTTTGTACGTAAATAAAATTATAGGTACCTAAAGAATACTCTTGTAATATTTTATATTTAATACGATATCTTTACAAATTTACCTTAGTTAAAAGATATTTTTTAATAAATAAAAATTTTAGCTTGGAATTTTAATTTTTGAATATTGCCAGGTTCCCTTTGCCTACCCTAATATATTCGGAATACATCTTGAAGCTAAAAGAAAGAATAAAAACATTTTATTATCTACTAAGCATACAAAATGTAACACAATTCACTACTTTATATGACAAGTTATTTTTAGCGATCACTTATATAGAGTTTGTCGTCTCATATGCCAACGATTTTAAATTTTAAAGAGTGTTTAAAAAATATATTAGTACACGAAACGATACGAGTGTATCTCTGGTATACTTTCGCTGAATTCGAGAGGCATGGAGTGTTGAGAGGCGGAACTTAACGTCGCATTTTGCCTCGACACCAGAGCGAAGAAATGAAAATATAAATTATAGCTTATACTTATGCATAGTCGTATGTACGTATGAAGTTGCTCGTTGGACGTTCGTGTAAATGAGAATTTCCTTTGTTTCCGACTAACTTAATGTCGTATATGTAATGCTACAATTATACTCAACGTTCTCTATTATCATACAGACAGACTCCTGAATGAATCCTATATATGTATAGCTGAGATTCCATATAGTTAGAAACATACTATAATTAAATGTATAGTGTCTTATTCTATAAAAGAATATTATAAATAAAACGTATATGTAACGTAAACCTTTTATTATTCAATATAAAGATAGAACATATAAAAGCTTTTCAATTAAATGTGATGTGATATTCTCACATTCGGGTTTTAGAGATTTAGTTTTCTATTTTTTATACGAAATTTTATGCTGAAAAAATATTTGCTGAATATAGTATATTATTCACATATATCATTTTGAAATATTGCTTTTAGAAATAATATGATAACTATCCTATATTTTAAGTTAGCATAGTTTAAATATCAGATAAAAAAATATAAAAAATAAAAAAAAAAAAAACAAAGCAGATGTGTCCCGCACACAGCAGGGTAGGCAGAGGGAATCTAGTGTTAAGACATTCCGCTCCCCACTTTCTGCCGAATTCTGGAGGCATTGCGTGTTGAGTAGCAGAACTTAACGCCGCGCTAAACCTTGACACCAGATGAAGAGATGGAAATATAAACGTAAATAAATATGACCCATGAATAACTTATTGTGAGTTAGTTTAAAGTATTACTTACTTTTACATTTTTTATGAGAGTTTTGTAAAACAATTAACGCAAGTATCATCAAGTAGTATAAGTTAACGCCAGTAGCTGTCCTTTAGTAAATAAATGTTTCTTCAAAGATTTACTTTTATAAATTGGTCATTTGCTTTCCGCAGAATTCTGGAGGCGTTGCTAGTTATATGGCGGAATTCAACGCCGCGCTTAGCCCCAATAATAAATATTTCATTTATCTTTAACAGTATACAATATACCGTAGCTATTAATAAACGGAGGATAAATTTTAAACTTTTGAGTTATTTTTCTTATAAAATAGACGTTCCATATTATACATATAGTATTAATAACGCTACGCAAATCCGGATAATGCAATTAAAGTAGGACTTTGAAGGAATTTATGGAGCATAATAAGTGCAAAGTTAATTTTAATAAACACTTGCTTCGCAACAATTTTGTTCGCTATTCAAACTAGCTTAGAATTCCTTTGCAGCATAGCTTATTGGTTATTAGCGTTTTTTTTTTTAGTTTTTATATATTAATTAGTTTTGATATATTTATTAGTGTTGATATATTGCATAATTTAGAGTTAATAAAGACAATTATAATATTCTGTATGCGGAATATAGCGTGAAGCTGTTTTTTTCTTAAATTTAATCATATGTAGTTCGAATTTGAACGCAAATTTCCATAATCTTTGTACTGATATTTGTACAGATATACTATGTGTTCGATGAATTTTTTGATCCACGATGTCTCGCGCTACCTATTCAAAAAACTTCAATAGATTCAATGTGAAATGTTTGACTACGAAGATTTGAAAAAAGGTGATTAATTCTGAGTATTACTGAAAAATAAGATAAAAAAAATCAGCGGAAAGTGGAGAACGGAATGTTTTAATACTAGTTTCCCTCTGCCTATCCGTCTATATGAGTGAAGCTAAAAAAATATATAAATAAAGCGTTTAAAAACATTCAAAAAGTGGCATTAGTTTCGTTTCGTACATATCAATTTGAAATAAATAAATAGCTTTTGTCTAGTTTTCTATTTTTCATACTATTGTTGTTTATTGTCTCAATGGTGACGGCGAACGATATCGCGAACTCTATAACCATATACATATGTCTTAAAGCAAAACGTTATATCCCTTTATTTAAATCTTTAAAAAAATGAACTATCACCAAATTAATAGAAGCTGGAAAAAGTTTTTAAATATATTATAACATATACTTCAATAAATATCAATATACGTATATGGATTTATCGTCTTTTTGTTTTTAATACTTAAATAAATTGTTTTTTTTTTCTTTAGATTTATGTGTAATTAATCTGTGGAAACTCGATTTGTTTATGTAAAAAAAAAAGTTAAATTAAAAGTTTAAATTTAATCTACCTACTATGTGCCTTAAAAAATATTTCTCCTCAAAATTTCTTATTAAAAACCCAAATAATTATTAATAATATTTGATATTCACGGAACTATATAATATATAACCTTATGTATACTTATTACAAATATTACTGTCATTAATATAGGTTTCTATTAAAGTTATAGAAAGAATCTTTTACCGTAAATGTCGCAATTAAATTTAATTATTAATACATTTAATGTTCTAAACTTAATATTATATTAATAATACTCTATAGAATTGCTTTATTTAACTGAACTGCAAACAGCTCCCTCGGAAGCAATGACGGCCGCGCCTCTGGCAATACCGCGAGTTCCATTGTTCAGAACAAAACAGGATTTTATTAAAAACTTTTTACTTATATATTACTAAAAACCATTTCTTTCAATTATAACTACTTAATATTTTTCTTAGAAGCAATAATAATATATTATTTGTAGATAATCTTTGTAGTTGCTAATAAAAAAATATTATATATAGTTTTATTATAATAGCTAACTTATCTACAGCTTCGCCCTGTAGTCAAGGTCAAGATACCAGAGCGAATAAAAATATAAATTTAAATAAATATTTTCTTTCCTCGAGTGGGGGGGATCGAACCCACAACCAGTCGATTTTGCAGCACACTTCTGGCCCTGCACCAAGACTGATATCAAACTGACTTTTATCTGGTTCAAATGAAGAAGTCGTGTACGATACGAGTATATACTAAATATCCTTGTTAGTATAGTTAACGTCATATAATATAGCCTTCTTGGATGTATGAGCAATCCAACATAAAAAGAATTTTTATTTTAAAAAATCCAGAATCCTGAGAGTCACCTTGACAAAACAGATTATTTCTGTATAAAATTGGTATAGATTTATAAAAATGTTACATTATTTTTCTAAGCAAATTTTAAACATCAGCAACTTGAAAGCCTAAGAAAATATAAAGTTACGACAATTTATATAGGCCAGCGTTCACTTATTGGGGCCAGTTGCAACGCAAGCACTGTGTTTATAGTCACACGCTTGTACCAAAAAAGTGCGATTGTAAGCACTACAGTTAGTGGGTTCGATTCTCATTAAGCAAAATGAAATATTTAATATATTCATTACCTCGCTCTGGTAACAAAGCATAGCGCGGTGCTGAGTTCCGCCACACAACACGAAATGTCCTCAGAATTCAGTAGAAAGTAGTAGACGGAAGTATCTAAATGGTAACGGAGTCTGCCTACCCTTACCAATATAAAAGAAAAAAATATATATTTTTACTTTACCCATTTCATTTCCCATACAACATGTCTTAGGTTAAGCACAACTACATAATATCGTCAAGTAATCACATTTGCTGCTTCCATATTGTAGACAACAGCTATTATAGCTGCGATATAAATGTTAATAAACATAAAGTAAATTTTATATGCAATGCCCACCCAATGCTTTCCTCGCTTCTAAACTAAATGGTGGCATAAAGCTATTTTCTTTATAATATTTAATTTTATGTACTTTCTTTTATCATTTTATTTTAAACCTGTTAGAAGTCTCTGTCGTAAAAAATGTTTACTGTTCGTTAATTATAACGAAAGCTTATTAAATACGCTTTTTAATTATATATTTTTATAATTGCGGTAGTAAAGGCTGTTATTTTTATAGCATCGTAACATCTATTAAATTAATTACAGAGAAATGTAGTAGCTGAAATGTTAAGTGAATGTTTTATGGACTTATATATATTTAACATAATAAGTTTAGTTTTAGGTAATGTCTTAAATTCGTGCGTTAAGGAATGAATTGAGAATATAACAGGCGAAAATTTTAAAAGACATTAACTTAAAAATGCGTGCATGATATGCACTCATTTTGTTTAAAATGGACTACAAATATAAGTTTGTAATGATTTTTTTCCGGCATATGCTAATAAATTTTCAATTTTCTGATTTTTTCCTTAACTGTAAGTCCAATACCCTAGGAAATATCCTATAAGTTTTTATTACGAGGCGAATTTCATACAAAAAGCAGCAATACCATTTTTACTTATTAGGTACAAACGTCCAAAAATATGATGAAAAATATTTTATACACGTTTAGTAGGTCCAAGAGTCATTTACTTCTATGCCAAACTACGCTAAAAGTCAATCCAAGAATAAACCCCTAAAAATCCTTATACAGCAAATTTCACACGTTCTTTCCCATATTAAAACTCAGCTTGGGCCATTAAGAGAGCGCTTTTGGCACAACAAAGCCATAACTAAACTGGGAAATTCTAAGAACTGCAATCGTCTCTTTTCAGTCACTTTCTATTGAAAATTATTGGGCCTTACGCAATTTAGATTTGCTAGCAGCTATAAAAGGAATTTCAAAATTGGACTGTCTGTGTACACGACGCGAAAATAATTATCATATATAACATTTAAACCAGAATTTACGATACGGTGCGGAAAGTTTAAGAATTTTCTAAAACAAATAGTAATATGGCTGCTGAAATTCAAAGTGTCATATTATTATTTTTTTATTAAATGACTACTAAAAGTCAATTTATTTTAAGGTAAAAAGACTTATATAAGCTTTTTTTGTTTAAATAAAGTATTTTAGTTGCATACATATTTGTTTAAAGAATAGACACAACTTGACACTAATTAACGCGTCTTCTTTAATGGGAAGTGAACCTGGTATTAGCTCACTCTGTTCTCTTCTTTCCACTCAAATCTGAGACTCTACGTATTGAGTGGCTGAATTTAACACCGTGCTGTATTACCAGTGTGAGAAAATAAAAATAATTTACCCCTTAAGTGGGAATCGAACTCGCAATCCTCGTGTTTATAGTACGCGACGACATTATTATTATTTTTATCGACTTGACAGATTTTGAGGAAACTTTTAATATATAGCTATTAATAGACATCACTATAGCCTAATAATTCATTTTTAACTTGAAACCAACTTTTAACTGAAAATCATCAAATAACCTTTCCCAGCATTTGCTATACACCCAACGCTTCACTCACATCTATCATTAGCAAATAAAACGCAAGTTTTTACGATATCATTAAGTCAGTCTTAAAAGCGATGCCCCCATATAATGTACCAGTAATTCAAGCAACTTTACGGCTTAATTTGAACTCGTAATCAGTTTAGCGAAGCACCTCGGGTCCTCGGAGATTACTCCGGGAAAACAAATGCCTGGCGCACGACTCCCAGAGACTAATATACTGCCACGGGTGCCGCGCTCATTTTACGTTTTTCAATTCAATTCAACATATAATTTCACCTAAATTTGTTGGAACACCCCGCGAATGTTACTCCGGGCGTTTATTGTAACAAGTTTTTCAATCATGAAAGGAATTCCGGTTAGTATTTCAGGAGGGTACTTGTTGAACGTTTATTATATCTTTTAGGAACTTTTAATTTATTAAGCCAGTCATGGCGCAGAGGCATATGGTTGTGAGTTCGATTCCCATTATTATTTATTTATATCTTATCATTTCTTGCTCTGGCCTCTAGAAGTGGGAAACGAAGTGTCTTAACTCTAGATTCCCTCTGCCTATCCTGGGGATACAGGGTCCAGCAGTTTTGGTTTTTAATTTTTTGTACAATATTATTTGATCTATCTATACATTTGAATTACACTGTAGAAAAAAATATATTACATATCTAAACATAATAAACAAGTAATTAAAAAAATATTTTATACAATGTGTACTTACAACTGCGAGGGAAACTACTATAAAAATAATCTGACACCTTTTTCTAACGAGCGTGTGCATGAATAATAAGACAAAAATAGTCCACTTTCATTTACAACCCTGATGAATTATTTCTAGACTAGAATACAATGATACGAATACAATGATGAATCTTTTATGTTATACAAAAAATATTATATAATACTACTTTAATTAAAATCAAATGTAAAAAGATTCATATTTAAATTTAATTTATTTTAATACATAATATGAAACGCAAATTTTAAATATATATTATATTTATATATTTGCTCTATCTGCGTGCGATAAACACGACGATTGTGGGTTCGATTCCTATTCGGGGGAATGACATATTTAATATTTTCATTTCCTCGTTATGGCAGAGCATTGGATTTTGCTACTGAAGAATTCGGGGGAAACTGTTTCCTTCCAAGGGAAAATTCAACTGATTGAACGCGTAAACATCTCCTTTAACTCCAAAAAATAAACTTCATTAAATATATATATATATATATATTTTTTTTCAATTTTGATATTTAATGGCCATCGTAGCACAGTGGGATGGTTGTGAGTGAACCACCACTCATAGAAGTAATATTTAAATTATTTTTCTCTTTGCTTATTCATATATACTCTGGTACACAAAACGTAATGAGATCAGCTATTTAATAAACAATATCTTAAAAACTAAGCTGAAAATATGTAACAGAGTGTCTCACCACTAGGTTTACTTGTGCAAGAAAAGCATAAAGCTGTGTAAGTTAACAAGTAAATACTTAACTAAATCTTATAATTCTCTTATATAAAATATGTACAGTACAGAGCATATACGAATAGTTTTTTTTTCGTTTGTTCTAAAAGAAACATCAAAAACAACAAACAATAAAAACAAAATATATATTAATGTACACTAACGACCACTAATGTCCTACTTACCCGCATATTAACATTCCGAGAACTTCGATCGTTAGGCTCTCTTTCACTTCTTAGCGTTAGTTTTTCTCTTCTCAGTATTTAGAATAAGAGTTCGTCTAATATTGCTATGCTTTCTTTCACCAAAACACGATTTTGACACTAAAAATTATATATTATTTATAATAGCAGTTTATTTTTATTTTTAAAAGCGTAAAAATTATATATATAATTTTCTTTGACATTAGCTTCGCGTTGTATCCTTTGCATAGCATTGTAGGCTGAGGGAATCTGGTGTAAAGACACTCCGTTCTCCACTTTTCTCCGAGTTCTGGTGGTATTGCGTGTTGAGTGGCACAGAGTCAGAGCGAAAATGAAAATACAAAATATTGCATTTCCTCGAGTAGGAATCGAACCCATAACCCGTCGAATTTACAATCGCCTGTGCTCACGAGTGACCTCAATTCGAGATTAACTAACTAAAAATTAATAAATCAAAGTTAAAAAAGTGAATAGGAACTAGGTAAGCTTTGTTTACGTTTAACTTAATAGGGGGCTATTCCCAAGTTGGTTTATTTATGACCGCAGGGGGAGCTACGAGGGCATTACAGCGTATTATTCTGGTGTTACATATTAAGTGCGGTGAAAAGTGTGAATGAAAATGAATTGTGTTGGGAATGTACGATTATTCTTCATTTTCATCATTATGTATTCCATTGTGAGAAAAACGGGTTTTTTAGGATTAGGCATATATAAAAATGCTGTATGGCGTAATAGAGATGGTAAAAAGTGAGTTGCAGGTTCAAAATTCACTGGTACTATTAAAAAAATGTGGAAGTTATGAGCTGGAAGTGTTTTTAAATGGGTAGAAAGTAAATATATATATAGAATATGTAGAATAGATCGTGAGATTCTTCCAAAAATATATATTTATAAGAAACAACACAAATTTTTTGGTTGCAAATAGATATAGATAAGAATAGATATTTTAAATAGATTTCACTTCATAGAAATACATAAATTTAATAATTAGCGTAAGATTAATGAAGAAATTTACACAAAAACGAATTCTGTTGCGATATTTGGATTGTAAGAATAGTAGACACAAAAGTAACACAAGTATAGGCTTAAGGCTACTTTAAAAATGTGTAAATCCACCACTAAATACATCAGAACTATTTTTAATTTCCTTTTCTCTTTCTCTTTCTCTCTCTTTAATTTACAAAACAAGATCTGAACCGCAAAACCCCAAAAAAAGTCCATTTCAAAATATTTAATGAATTATTTGACCAAACAACTTTAGAAAATTCTTCATAATATTACTTGTCATTGAATTTGATCGGTTGAGATTGAACCTATTCTTAAAGCTCGAGTATTTTCAAATATAATCGTGAAGCTCTCCAAACTTGTAATAACCAACATCGTATTTCCCTGCAAATTACTCCAGCACAAAAGCTTCGGTTAATTAGTGCTTTCAATAGAAAATTGAGTTATAAACTATATGAAAAGTAGTTAGTAATAGAAGTAGTCACGTAGTAAGATTATAATTAAAACATTATTCATGAAATTTGATAATCTTTTAATTATTTTGTTAAGTTTTGTTAAATTGTAATTATTACTATATATATATACAATATAAATTAAAATTAATTGATAAGATTAACACAAGTTACAAAAGCTTTATATATTTTCTTATTCTTGTTAATGACAGACGAAAATAATATAATTAAAAAGATATTTTCATTTTATTTTTTCATAATCTCACTTAGATACAATTTTCCTTGTGTATTAAAGAATATAAACGTAGAAGGAAGTACTCAAATATCCTCAAGCGTATTTTATATTTGCACCAAGAATATTTATATCATAAAAAGATTCTTATTAAATAAAAATGTTAGAACGACGTATTTCCAAAATAAAATGATTCATATGTGTTACTTTATATTTACACCTACGTACCGTATGTAGCTGTAAAATCTAAACTTATAGTAAAATTATAATAACATTTAAAAGGTTTTTAAAGGACACGGGAAAGGTGTTCTACAAAATTGCTATAAAAACTTTTCAATATTGATATAGGTATTGTTTTCAAAAATGTATTATTGTTAAAAAACGAGAGTATTGCAAATTAATAATTATGTAATATAAGCAGGCGAAGCCGCGAGCAGGTTACTAGTTAACAATATAACAAATTTCCATATACACATTATTGAAATAAGCTGTTAGCATTAACATTTTTATCGTCCGAAATATCGGTCTAATAACAACAATTGTTATTGTTTGCGAACAACGGTTTAAACAGGCCATTCGCATTCCACATTCAAATTAACTCACTACCGCACACTCATCTCGCATGCATGTGTACGAGTACGTGCTACGTGCTGTGCTGCGTCGAAAACTTATTCCACGATTATATCACCAGGATTTACAAGGACTAAGTTTTAAGCGCATTCTGAAATATAATTAATACATTATATTCATTACTGTATATTATAAGATATTTAAAAACGTTGCCTTTATAATGGAAATAAAAAGAACTTATAGAGCAGTTAAAAGTTTTATATATGACACAAAGTATTTAAAACTTGAAGGAGACTAAGGACGGAAAATTTAGCATCTTACCCTACATAGCTTCAAATGTGTTAGGATAGGAAACGTAGAAGAGTAGAGTAGAGTGAAAACATCTCTCTCGCATCTCTAGCTCTCTGTCACGTCTCTGCTTACAGTTCAATGTGAAATTTGCTTGTTATAATAAAGATATTTAATTTAATTGAGTAGTACAATTCGATCTTCAAAGTATTAAACATAAAAATATACTTTAACATAAAAATATACTTTTTAAATTATCAAACATCTAATTATCGATTCGCAAAATCTAAAAAAATATTACTCATTAATTAACACAAGAAAAGAAGACTATAAATAATTATATTAATTAAATACTTATTTTGTTAAATATAATTTGAAGTTTCTTGTAGTTCCTCCCACCTTACCTCGTACCGCGCTCTCACCGACCTGGAGCAGGTGGCCATGAATATTAACTCACATGAATATTCCGACTGTGTTTGCACATTTCTTGCTTGACACCGCATCACACTATAAGCACTGGAGCTGGGAAATTACTTTGCGTGGGAAAATACCTTAAAATACATATAAAATTTATATTAAATTGTATATACTCGTATGCTTAATGTATTAGTAATATATACGAAGATTATGTAATTTTGGAAACGGATGAGTCTATTTATATTTACTTTCTTTAGCTTCACGCTGCATTCTGCATATAGGAGGTTAGACAGAGAGCACCTAGGAACCTTGTGCAAAGTATTCCCTTCCCCATTAGAATACTCCCGTTCTCCACTATTCGCTGAATTCTTGAGGCATTGCGTGTTAAGTGGCGTAACTCAACGCCGCGCTGTGCTATGTCTCGGCATCTGAATCTACTTTTGTTATGTCATGATAAAAATAATAATAATAGAAGCTGGATTACCTTCCCAATAATTTAAAAAGCAAAACAAAGGTTTTGCTTGTAAGAATAAAAGAAAAGTCTTTTATTCGATTAACGTCAAATAAAACGACGATTTTACAAAGTAGAACAGCTCGTGAGCCATAAAAGTAAAATAAGACGGTGAACCCTAAGCTTATATTTCTAATGAACCCCTCTTGTCTGGTCCGGACCTGATTATAAAAATGTTCCGCATCTTCCTTAACGTTATGTCAAGATACTACCAATAAAGGCTCGAGAAAAGGGTTCAGGTAGAAAAATGTACCGAAATATTTTAAAGCAGTGTATTATACTGTTATGTATAGTAAAAACATTAGAAAATAATGTACGAATACATACGATAAAGTATGAGAAGGAGAGATTGCTGATAAATGAGAGACTTATTCTCTTCTCCGCCTATCGATGATGCTTGTAAATTTGTACTTAGTAACTAAGACTTGAAATAGAAATGACAAATAAAAATATACTTTTTAAATTTTAAATTTTCTACTATGTAATTTAAACTTGGTAATAAATTACCACCTACCTAAGTAATTTAAACTATCATCAATTCATCACCAAAATAAATAAATGCTATTAAGAAATCTTTGTTTAATCTACCAGACGTATCTTTTCGTATTTTTCTTTACATTTGAAAGCGCTCACTTCCCAATTATATAACTGAATAGAAATGATATTGTAAACGAGCTTCCTTTATTCCTTTATTGTATCCTTCCTTAAAACCATTTCCTTTCACACTCATATTGCTCTTGGGTATTGAAATATAAAACATCAAATTATATTCTATGGACTCCATAACGATTTCTTATTCATTATAGCAAATTACAAGCAAAACAAATTAAGCATTTATACCTCCAGAATTCTGCAGAAATTGAGGATCAGAAGTGTCTTAATAGGCAACAGATAAACAATACCTTACATATTAAGAAAACGTATAAAGTTTTGAACGTAACCGTCGGAATTTGAATTTCTTTCCTAAGAATAACACTTTAAAAAAGTTAAAAAACAGAGTGACTTATCTGTATGTTCCCAGGTTCCCTGCAATCGATTTTTATATATATGCTATGTGCTATGTGCGGAACACCGAGGCACTGAAAAAAAGGAATTAATTAAGACCATCATAGCACAATGGGATTTCATAAATAATATGTAAAACTCCTATGAATTGCTTTAAAATGTAAAGTTACATTTCAGATGTGTAAAAATTTCGAAAATTATAATTAACATTAGATTGAAGATCTTATTATGAAACGAACATTATTGTCATTTACTCGCTCTAATGAAACCAAGTGCAGTAATGAGCTTCGCATAAATGGCATGAAATATTGCGTGATGACAATAATTGAATTATATATGACAATATTTGAAAAACAGGCGGAAAGTGGGTAATAGAGTGTCTTAACACTATTTCTCACCTAACATGCGGTAAGAAACGTAAAAAGATTAATATGTTTTTGCTTGGTCGATAATACAATTTGAGATAATTGTAAACACCAATATACCCAACATTCATTATTTTAAAAATATGTGAATGATCTGTCGGTGGCAAAGAGAAGCTATTAAAATGACACGATTGGCTTTAAGCCAAATCGATTTGTAACTGCCGCACAAAAAGCAATAAAAGTTGAATGTGCATACGTGATAGCGGGGGGAAATAGCGCATTCGTCATAGCACATCGCTTCCGCGATAGGGGGTTCCGCGGGTTAAGCCTTTAGTTGCTCGTGACCTATCCAATTATTGTAATAACATAATTACATAACATCCCCTTGTTTTTTAATTCAGATATATAGATTTTGAATCTTATTGCTACATCTATAATTGTGCGAATCTCCAATCACATTATTTTTTATTTATGTGTTAACCTTGCCAATTGCCGTAGCAACGCCGGATGGATGCAAGAAGCCCAAGACCGGGATGGTTGACGCACGATGAGGGAGGCCTACGTTCTGCAGTAGACTCTCGAGGAAGTGAAATATTTATTTACGTTTATATTTCCATTGCCACTCAACACGCAATGCCTCCAGAATTCGGCAGAAAGTGGGGAACGGAGTGTCTTAACACTAGGTTCCCTCTGCCTACCATGCTGTGTGCGGGATACAGCTGCTGATTTATTTATTTTTATAATTTTTTATAAATATCGACGTAGTTTGATAGGAGCGTGTCAATATAATTGAATATAATAACTTGATATATGTATTGTAAGTTCTCACTTTCATAACTGTAGATCTACGGGAAGTAGGTACCTATACGAACTTCATACAAAATGCAGCAAAATCGATTCATAAATGCTTATATCTCTTGATTGCGATTACTTTTAGACCTGAACATTTAATATTAATTTCAGGTTAATATTTCCACGCAATCTTGAGATAAATGGTCTTGACATACCAACAACAACATGATGAGGATTTCTTTTTGAGGTACAGAACCCAAAAAATGTTAAAAGCATCTCACAAATTCATAGTTATGTTTTTTAGTACCTGAATTTCATTTATAACTCTCTCTCTCTCTCTCTCTCTCTCAAGCTCTTTTCATATAACGGATTCAAACACCAATATAATAGTTCATTCAATCTTTCAAATACACTATCGTTACAAAAGACAGTAGAACTATAAATACAGCCTTGACCTTTAACCATCGCCGCTTTATGACACAGCCAAAAAAGAGGGTTGCTTTTCAATCACACTAAAATCTTTTAAGTTACAAAAGTTATTATTACATAGTCATTTTGAGGAATAATAGAATAGAGAAATGTAAAAATTTATTAAATTAAATTTTATATTCTTCTTATGAACAGTATTTAAGAAAATATTACATACAAATATTATTACAAGCCTCCGCCATACGCTTGCAGACGGCATCGTAGCGCATAGAGACTGGCTGGGATGCATTACTCAACATTTAACTTGGCTCTCATTTCTCACTTGTTTTTGATGAGATATCATTATTTTTTGTAAAAAAAATATCCCCACTCGAGGATATGAAGTATTTAATGTTTTTAATTTCCTCGCTCCGGTAACGAGGCAAAGCACGGTGTTGAGTTTCGCCACTCAACACACAATACACAATCGATTTTTATGTAATGAAGTACAGATATAAGTTTGTAATGTATTTTTATCTGAGAATCTTACATGTTCTTAGAATTCCGTCAATTTTTTTTTTTGCAACGAAAAGTCTTACTTTAATCTTATATTCTTCAAACTTTTATGCAAACTGAAATCTTCTTCTGAAGAAGACTAAGATGAAAAATGTGTAAATATTTAATAAAAAAATAATAATAACTTATTAACCATTAAAACATATACATAGTGTATAAGAAGGTTCACAAACCCAAAATCCACTTGTAAAACAAGCGTGTACCGCCGTTAACCTAACCAATCGAATTCCAGCTATAATTCAACAAGTTATTGGCGTCAGTGGATGAAAGCCGGGAATAATCTAGCATAATACAAACCGAGGACCGTGCAGGTGGCGGGAGCGGTAATGGCCTGGCCGACTTGATGAATAGCTGTGAACGTGGTCGGGGAGCAAACTACGCCATTCTATCGCATCTAAAATATTACCAAAATCGACCGTTCAACATCAACTAATTCAATGTATAGATTGATTTACTCTTTTCCAATGGTGAACGTCTACAAATGGTTTAATTTCAGCTAAGAAAGATTAAGGGAATTCGGGTAGGCGAGAAACGAATAAGATGATATCGACGCTGTTTGTTCCATTTCAAATAATTCCCCTTTT
Organism: Heliconius melpomene melpomene; assembly: GCA_000313835.2. Taxonomy (NCBI): domain Eukaryota; kingdom Metazoa; phylum Arthropoda; class Insecta; order Lepidoptera; family Nymphalidae; genus Heliconius; species Heliconius melpomene. Next base: position 399,493 of record HE672005.1, on the reverse strand, counting down.
AAATCGAATTTCCCGATAGAACTACCCAAATAGGGTCGCTCGGTGCGGGATATTGAATATTTTATTTAAATTATGAGCGTTAAGACAACTTTTTTTTTGACAATATACTTTAAATATTGTATATTTTTAGTTTCTCTTAAAAATGTGTAGTTAAGACCAGAGGAAGTAATGAAAAATTAGCCTTGCTAGCCAAGCTCTTTAATGTTTAGCCTACATAAACGAACTCGACAATCAAAATCCAAGCCCAAATAATATTTTGTGAATATATTCTGAAAGGACAGATAATAAATGTTTTCTCATAATTTCACATGAAAGTAGCCCGCGGATAGCGCTCTGTAGAGACATTTAGAAGTTCCTTGTTATGTAACATTATCTACTCTTACGATATCTGCTGTCAGCAACCAATAAATGGCCCTATTGTCGATTTATATTAGTTTTGTAAACTGTTGAATATACAATACACGTATTTTCATATAATTGTTGAATATTTATTCTAATTATAATAATAAGGTCATCATGATTAAATGTCATATTGATAATTTATACGAGTGTAATTTATATTATTTTAAAATATAAATATGTATTTTGTTTTAATTTTTTATAAAATTCTGCACTATATTTTAAAATACAAAGAGACATTCCGTGTTAAATGGCTGAAATCAACGCCGCATCTTGTATTGCCTGAGCAAAAGATATATTTCACACCAAAAGATATATGTCACAACCAAAAATTTTGGGGGGGGGTCACTAATATAATGTGTCCAGTAAATTGCTAGTTATTTAAAAAAAATGGATTTTTTTTTAATTAACATGGATGATTTTGGGGGGGGGGTCATGTCTCCTGTGACCACCCCTAGAACTGCGCCTGTATTAACACAATATAGAAATATAATATGAAAGTGTAATGCATATATATACATATATATATCTAATATAGTATGTAATGTTAATAACATATAGGTATAGCTGTGGTTACACATTATCACACGAATTTCTTTCGAGCCCAAGATTTATAGAGCGAGCTTTGATTTATGGTCCACTCCACACATGGGTCCAAGGGTACAAAGACAAAAGAAAACTTATTTAAAGAGCGAAAAACAAAGAACGCCTTTTTATTTGAACATGGGTATTTCTTTGTATCTCCCACTTCATTTTCTGAGCAGGCTGTTTATCTATTAAACAAGTGAAGTGTTCGCGTCCTCATATTTATTTTACATATACACATATGTTTGCTTGGAATTTAGTTAATGCTTGAATAAATAAGAATGGATTTCAAATTCGGTATATTGTATAGCAATATCGATAAGATATTTTAAAATTATTAACCACCAATGGAGTAATAATTATAGTTTTAACAAACTTATTCAGAACTTAACCAAACTCTCATTAAACTATTCTTGAACTACCCTCCAATAAAAAAAGAAACATCGAAATCGGTTGGCGTGACATTGAGTTATTCGTCCATTTGTCATGTACATACTTTAAGCAGATATATTTTCTCATATATTTTTCTCATAGATAACATAATTAGAAATGTACCAAATTAAAATGGGACCACACAGGAAGCATAAGCTTTGAAATAAATAAAATACATTATCAAAATCGAGAATTGCTATATATCCTCCTTTCACAGAAGTCGGTTAAAAAATAAACGTATCTGTCATCCTGTCGTAGTACGATGGAACTAGAATAGTACATGCAATCTATAATTTTGTAAACAATTGTAAAAATCAGCTTCACGCTGTATCCCGCATACAGCAGAGTATGTAGAGGGAACCTAGTGTTAAGACACTCCGTTCTCCACTTTCTGCCGAATTCTGGAGACATTGCGTGTAGAGTGGCAGAACTCAACGCCGCGCTTTGCCTCGACACCAGAGCGAAGAAATGGAAATATAAAAGTAAATACTATTTCACTTCCTCGAGTGGGGACCAAGCCCACAACCGCCACCACTAAATAATTGTGATTAATATATAAATGTCTTTTTCACGAACTTACATGAGGAATTGCTCAGAAATACTCCCAATCTAACAGTTAAAGCTATTTTCGAGCCACAAGTTTGTGGCAAGTCTTCCTCGAGTTCTGAAAACTTAAGAGAATCCGATCGAATCAATTCTACTGGTAAAGAATGGATAAACCGGCGTTTGAAACTTTACTCTGCCACATTAGCTCTTAATATATTTCACTATGTGTCTATTAAGTTTGGTTCTCTTATAAGTTTTTGAGAATTGTTTTCATTTTAAATTAAAACTTAACCTAGTAAACTTAACTAAGAAAACTTGAGAATTTTCTCCTCGCGCTGTATCCTGAACACTGCAGGGTAGACAGAGGCAACATAGTGTGTTGAGTGGTAGAGTTCAACGCCGCGCTTTGCCTTGACACCAAAACGAAAAAAATAGACATATAAATTTAAATAAATATTTAATTTTTTCAAGTGGGGTTCGAACCCACAATCACTCACGTTTACAGTCACTTTTTGAGCCCCTGCGCCACGACTGGCCCCAATTTAAATTTCAAAATGATGGAATTTTAAATTTAATTTATTTTTTAATCAAAATAATTGTAATTACAAGTATGTTTTTAACAAACGATGCTTATAATTTACTCGCGTTAGCTGTACGTGCCGTCGCATGACCTCATGGATATGTCGGCACCAATTTCGCCATTATGGGATTAGAGAGACTTTATGCTAAACGATATAAAGTATAATTTGCTTGTAGAACACAACAATAAATAACATCGCTTACTCGTTTAAAAAATACACATGTCGTTTGTAATTGCTGAAGCAAACAATGAACTAGCCAAGTGGGCTTTTTGTTCACTTAATTAGACATTTGTTAAAATTTATTTCCATGCAGGTTTGTTAAAATGACAGGTCCTCTACAGAAAAGGTAACCTTAGTGTTATAATGTTTGACCTGTACCACGCCCATAATCTGTTACCGTTTATACCCAAGTTTAAAATTATACCTGTGATATGTATATATTCTTTTTCTGCTTGAAGCTATAAGATAAGTGTCTAAATATTCCGCTTTCCAGTTTCCGCCGAATTCTTCCAGGTATTGCGTGTTTAGTAGCGAAACTCAAAACCGCGCTTGGCCTCGACACCAGAAAATGAATATTAAATATTTCAGTTCCTTGTGGGGGAATGGACCACAAAACGTTTTACGTTTATAGTTACTCGCTAGATATGTATAATTGTACAAATAATTCAAATATGCACATGTATATTATTTGCGTGTAAAGTATTCGAACAACCACAAATCTTGTTAAGAATACGAATATATTCAATCAATACAACGTCCTATATTTCCACACATATATTTTATCACAGGATTAGACTACTAAATACTTACCTGTATTTATAATTTTAGGTACAACATCAAAAATATAGTTATAACTATTAACTACTAATGCACAAAAGTACTAAAATACTTATTTAAAAAAAACGATATCTGTAAAACTATATACAGAAGTAATATTTCATAGAACGTCAATCCAGCGAAAACGACGTGTCGATCTTAATCACAATAGCTTCCCGGATGTTTTCCCAGGATAACAAAAACCGTAACGATGGAACGGATCCACATTTTCTAGCTGAGCTGAATCCTCTGTGGGAAGGAAAGAAACCATAAAACAATATAAATGGGACGTGAGTCGCGCGCAAATTTACAGTACGCTCTTAGTAAAGTTAGGAACCCGAACAAAGTTCACTCAATTCTTGCACTAGACACTTTCTCTTGTGGAACTTTGAGTTTTGAATAAAATTTATGCAGAAAAAAAATTTTTTTTTTCTCTTATTGATATACCATTGAGCTCTTTTAGTTTTTTTACTCAATCTATATATATCCACCTATGTAACACCTATGAATCGGTGTAACAGATGAACTACAAGTGCGTTGCCGGCCTTTAAGGAGATGCTGCTGCTTTTTGAAGGTCGTATCGACATGAAAACACTGAAAACACAGTTGCAAGGTGCGTAAAAGGAACTTTCTATGAAATCGTGTACTAATGGAGTTTCACGTGATGATAATATTTGAACTTTCGACGTGCTGTGCGTTAAAAACGGCAACAGGTACCAGGTCAGACAGTTCTCCAGAACACTCCCCATAATAAATACGGTAAAGAACACACAGCGAGATGACGTCTCTACGCAAAGCATGCAAGCAAATGCACATATCTTTTAATTGCGTACTGCAACTCAGAAGGTTAAATAATTTGATGATCGACGTACTAAATAGAAATAAATCCGTGAGACCTCAAATATAATCGGTATCGGTATTAAGATATATAAAACGTAACTAAAACAAGAAATACAAAACATTTTGCAAGCAATATGTAAAATGAAATGCGGAAAATGAGAAATTCAATAACAAACTATTTACTCTTTAAATTTTCCTAGCACAACTTACAATACCGTTTAAACAAGAACTACCTAAGTAGTTTATAGCCCAAACTCCATTGTTCGCTACCTAACAACATTAAATTTTCTTGGTTCAATATTATATTAAATTGGGCCGGGGGGAACGAAGGCTATATGTTACCTGCTTACTATATCAATAGTGTGAGTGTCGCCTCTTCGTGCCGGTCGTGGAGGTGGAGGCACTACGTGGACCCATAATTATTTCAACAGTTAATACCGTTTCGCATTTAACAAACCTTAGTCCGGATAATTAATGTTATTTATGTGCCGAGCGCTTAGAGTAAAGTGCATTCTAAATAAACGAACGTAACCTCGTAGTCGCAACCTTTATACTATTGCGGGATAAAAATGTTTCACCTAGATAAAAGAATTGAGGCCAGTTGTGACGCAGAGGCAAAAGCGTGTGACTATATATGTGACAGGCTATGGGTTCCTTGCCCACTTGGGGAAGTGCAAAAGGGGTTGAGTTCCACCATTCAACTCGCAATGCCTCCAGAATTCGGCAGACAGAGGGAAACGGAAGTGCCTTTATGAGAACTGAGTATATTAAAACAAGATTCCCCAAGTTCCCTCTCCCTACCCTGCAATGTGTGGAATGCAGCAAGAAATTAAAAAAAGGATTAATATTACTTAAAGAACTTGAATATAGTAATTAAGCACAGTTTAAATATTATATAATCCACATTCTATAGTCATAATTAATTATCAAAACTAATTCGAAGTTAAATTAGTTTAACTTAATAAGAATTACACATTCCTCTAGCACAAATTTCTATATATTCCACGAAGAAGAGAACGTGTGCAGAGTGAGACGTTCATAATAATCGTTTGTCGGGAGCCTTACAATAAAGCCCCGTAAATCTTCCGCGCAGCCGTCTTCCGTACCCTAACAACCGGATCCGTACTTATTCTGATTGTTCGCAATATGCAAATAGACTTGCCTTTCCAAAATAGGAAGGCCTTTTTGTAATCTTAGAATAGAATCTTTAAGTATTATAAAGTCAAAAAATATTACTCACAGAGAATTGTAATTTGTGAAAGGGACATTCATTTTGGTGTGATATAATCTGAATTTTTTTTTATTAATTTTGCTCAACTTTTCTTCTTTTCTTCTTACTTCAAGTAAAACACGACTCTTAATAGCACGACTCTAGAATTAGGAATGGTATAATAGTATTTTTGTTTATTTTTATTTATTGAGCATAAAATATGGTAGAAAATAAAAAAATATTAACTAAAAACTAGTTACAATTAAAACTTTTTAACAAATTAACAAAAAAAAGTGTTGCTACTACATACGACGAAATGTATGGGAAACATTCCAATGTCGAAACCATGCCAATCGTCCCAAAGTTTCAATCCCATCAAAGGAATTGGCATTGGGAGAGCAAATATGTAATCATATGTTCTTAAAATATCACAAAAAACCCCACCAAATAATGTTGTATGTGGTTTTGATAGATTTACCTTTAACTTTGATGTCGTTTTAATTTCGCGCATCAGTACACTGATTTATCCGAATATCACAGTACGAGTGTGATTTATAGTATTTCACTCGGTATATTGTGCACACTGCCGCTTCGTGACTGTTCAAATAAAAATATTGGGGAAACTGTTGAATAAATCTAAATCTATATGTAAATTTAACATATTTTAAGAACCAACTTGTAAGTTATATTTAAAAATAATAATATTAAGGTCATTCTTTAAAAAACTGTGTATGAATTTGCATTAAAAAATATTAATAAACGCGATGATTATTTAATAAGCGCGATGATTATTATTAGTACAATTCCTGTTTTGTTCAGTTTGTGTTTATTTTACGTTCATTCACCCCCTTGTAAAACATAATGCAGCATTTTATTGGGTCCCAGCACTCATTTAAATCGATTAAGCCATTTCTGAGATTAGCAATTTTAAAAAAATCAATGCTTTGCAAAATTACATTTAAAAATGCTTCTAGTAATATTTTTTCTCATATATTTTTCTATGAACAGACAGCGATCATAAACAATTTTATTATATGTGGCTACAGATGAGTGACGACGCAAAAATAATTTTGTATTCACCTTAAAGAGAAAAAATATGCAAGATGAAGATTAAAAGATACATGTTTAATTGCACTATTAATAGTAATAATTAAACTATTAGGTACACAATCAATAAACAATATTAGAAAAAAATATTCTAGTTTTCTCCTTTTCTATAAGTGAATATTTTTCAAGCAAATTTGAACACTTATGACAAACTAACATAATTAATTAAAAAATCGCATTTCGCTTGACAAAACCATTAATAATCTGTCTTTTTAGACAATTTATAATAGTCACATGATAATTTATTCACCAATTCCTAAAAACATGAAAATAATTTAAATATCAAAACATTCTATAGTAGTTTCCACCTTACAGAACAATGCTTAGAAGAAAGAGTCATTTTTCTTTTAAATAAAATAATAGAAGCCGAGCTTTGAAAAGACAAAAGCCTCGAGCGGTTAGAAAAACATTGTCTTGGGGGTGTGCGGTCCGCCATCTCGGTCAGGCCCATGATTAATTACGACTAAGATTTATGACGTAGAAAACCGACTCCGTGTCGATAACACCGTAATAAACGAGAACTTGCTCATAAAGATTCTTACATCTTAACTATACGTGTATTACGCTTGTAAACTTGTACCCACTAATAGAAATGTATGTGGAATTATATTTATATATATTGTCCTATTTTTCCATGATTTTTTTAATAATTCTACGTTTGATTTTGTATGTTTTTTAATAAAATTATGATGTTTCCATACTGTACATTGGTTGTAAAGTATAAACTAAATAAAACACTTTTGTACGCTAAAATTGTCTTTTATAATATTTATCTATCTATCTATTATTCGTGTTTCACGTGTAAAAACTACACTGCACTGCTCCAGCGTTTTTAAGCATTTTCTGATGACTTTAGACAAATGACGGAGAGAGACACCAAAAGTGAAAAAACATTAAAAGCTATAAATATACAGCCTTATAAATAGTTCTTTCGCTAAATATTACTTATCTTTTATTATACGTAGACTAACATCGTAAAATCGTGTTCGTTCCACTCGATTTATTATAATTTGCAAATCACTTCAACTACAGATACTTACACTTTCATTTCGGAGACATTTAATAAAGTCACTTAATTTCAAAATTTCTTTGTAAAATAACTTTAAATCATCTTGATAATGATCGATTTTATGAAATTCCACAGAGAGTTGTAGATAAATGAAATTTGGTACAAAAGTTCCGACGGATAACGCTCGGTCACGATATTAAATTTACGTCATTGAGTGGCATCCTTTGTGAACATGAGGTATTCGGTCTTAATTATAAATTTCATAATATTTTATTTTATATATAAAAATTGTATATTGTATAAGTTATTGCTTTTTATAATTATAATCAAATTGCATTCAATTTACATAGATTTTCATTAAATACGCGGCCCCCCGCGGCTTCGCCCGCTACACTGTGAACCTAAAAAAAATGTTCGTAAATGTTTTTACAAAGGAATATTCGTGTCTATTTTTATTTATAGCAACACAGTATGAATGCATTTACAAAGTGGGAACATCACAATACGAATCACTGTTAGACCCAACATTCGCGCTTTCCCTTTGCCAGATCAGTTCAAGCATTCACAAGCTTCATACATTTGTACCGAGGTATTTGCACACATACATTTGTATGGAATGTACGAGTGTTATGGGCAGTTCAACCTGTAAGCTATTTGTAGAAATCAAAATGTTAAATATATTTTTCTTATAAGCTCATAATACTTGCAAGCTATGAGTTTACAAAAATCAAAGATTTACGAAGTTCTGCAAAGCTAATCTAAACCCTGGTTAATAACATTACTTAAGTTTAAGTAATAAATAAATATTATTTATAATTATAAAACGCGGCATTAAATTCTGCCACTCAACACGCAATGCCTCCAGAATTCGGCGGAAAGTGGGAAACTGAGGGACTTAACACTAGGTTCCCTTTGCCTACTCTGCTGTGTGCGGGATAGAGCGTGAAGCTGATTTACAATTTTATTTATAAACTATATAAGTATATTTTTAGTCATAATACAACTATTGCAACTGACATAAAAAATATGCATGAAATATGTATGGTACAGAAAGTTAAAGAAAAATCCTTTTTTTCTCAACGGAATGGTGTGATAAATTGATTTTTATCGAGATCGACGATTTGGTACATTCACCGCCTCAGTAAATTACCGAGGGCCGTCAAAACCACGCGTTAGAGAATGTTTTAATTTCCTCTTTTCGATGTGTATGTTCATACAAGATGTAGTAAATTGTAAATTTTCTTTAATATATTCATTTTTAGGATTCCGTACCTTAAAAGGTCAGAAGGGAACCTTTATAGGATAACTTTGTTGTCCGTCTAGCAAGACTATTTATCTCGAGATTGCGTAGAGGTAGCAAATTGAAATCAATATCAAATATTCAGGTTTCTTTTCTCGGTTCCTTGTACCACAGAAATCGAGCTTCAAGTTTAACGCAATCAAAATATACGATCAAAATATTTAAGCATCGTTTTAGCTGTATGTATTTTGTATGAAATTTGCTGCGTAAACTCATAAGATATTTCCCACAGACTTGAAATTATGAAAGTATACAAGAAGAATAATTTAAAGAATTTTATGAGTCCACTCCACGATGACCAACAATCCTCAAATTGGTACGGAACCCTCGGTGGACGGGTCCGGCTTGCACTTCATTGGTTTTTTAATACCAATTCTGCAAAAAGTCTGCTTCAGACATCTATCTAGACGTCAATATTATAAAATAAATTTATTCAAAAAGCATCCTTTATTCTTTTCACCCATAATCATTTAGCCATTAGTTCATAAATTATGATATTTCTTTCACTGCTAAAACAAAAGAGAAGAGAAATCAGGCTCGTCCCGACGCACTGGCATTATTTTTAAACATATTTATAGTTGAGGCTGTAACGCCACGGTTGTGGGTTCGATCCCACTCGAGGAGGTGAAATATTTATTTACTTTTAAATTTCCATTTCTTTGCTCTGGTGTCGAGGCAAAGCGCAGGGTTAAGTGCTGCCTCTCAACACGCAATGCTTCCAGAATTCAAGAGAAACTGGAAATTGGATACAGAAAGGGATACAGCGTAAAGCTGATTTTTTTTTATTTATAGTTAGTAATACACTTAGACATGACGTTCAAAACATGGTGCATAATTTTATTTGCTAATTTACAGTTTGTGTAGGATAATTAGGTTTAGCTCGCTAACACCACGTGAATAGACAGCTGGATTGCTACAACGTAACCACAGCGCGATAAATATCAACTGTTAACTCTTTTTATATTTAAGACTCACTTTCATAGTATAATATACTTATTTTCAAATATATATAAACTTTAATCATTATTTTCACAATATTAAATACTAGTCTGATATATTGGAACTTCATCCTATCTAGGTCCTCGTGGCGCACAAAGTTGTGACTGTCGATCCCCACTCGAGGAAGTGAAATATTTATTTACGTTTATATTGCCATTTCTTCAATCTGGTCTCGAGGCAAAGCACGGCGTTGAGCTCTGCCACTCAACACGTAACACCTCCAGAATTCCGCAGAAAGTGGGGAACGGAGTGTCTATACATTAGGTTCCCTCTGCCTACCCTGCTGTTTGCGGGATATTGCGTAACTTAAAATAACAAATAACTTATATATAAATAACTTATCTGCAATAATTTTAATAAATAGTAATGCTTTAATATCCTAAATGATTTAAATATAGTACTCTGTACATAATTAACTTTACAGGCAGCAAGAACGCCGAGTTTATTTTACCTTACATGACATAAATCAAGGTAGGTACTTTAATATACGACTTAGATTAATTTCCCTATAGAAAATTCCTTTATAATTAGTGCTGAAACTGAAAGCTATTATGTTATAAAAAGTTAGTTTTTTACATGTTTTAAATTTTAACATTTTTTTGTATTATTTATATTTATTTTAATTACAATTTTTTATAATATTCATTAAAATGTTTTTCAATCATTTGTAAGATTCCGGCCAGACTGGCGCAATGGCACAAGTGTGGAACTGTAAACACGACTGTCTGTGGGTTCGAACTCCACTTGAGGAAATGGAATATTTTATAATTTTCATTTCTTCACTCTGGTGTCGAGACAAAGCGCGGCGTCGAGTTCCACCATTCAACACACAATGCAACCAGAATTCGGTGAAAAAGTGGGGAACAGAATGTCTTAACAGTAGGTTCCATCTGCCTACCCTGATATGTGCTGGATACAGCGTGAGGCTAATCTATTTTATTTATTGTGATAATAAAGAAAAAGAAGTAAAAATATATACTACTAAATCATTTAGCAACAAATAGCATTTACAGACCTCGTCGCTTTACCTAGATTGAATCGGAAAGTTGACCCTGGCAATAAAAGCAGGGACTAATGCCAGGTAGAAGACGAGTATTTTTAGACTTCGTTAGCCATTTTATATAATTAGGTAAATGTTTTATCCGATTAAATTGATAAAAATAAAAAAAATCATTTTTCAAAACATTTCACAAATCAAAAACGTCGTCATATTCAAGTATATACGAGTATATATTTTGGTTTCTTCGCTCTGTTAACGACGCAAAGCGCGGGGTTGAGTTTCGCCACTCACACACAATGACTCCAGAATACGACGGAAAGTGGGAAACGGAAGTGTCTTAATGAGAACGGAGTGTCTTAGCACTAGTTTCCCAGATTTCCTCCGCCTACAGCGGCAGCGTGCGAAATACAGCTTGAAAACTGGAAGATATTTTTTTTTCGGTAGGAAATTAATAATCGAAGGAGGAGGTATGCGTAACGACAAAAAATGGTATATTAATGGCAAATATGGTATGGTATATAAATGGTTCCAATCGTTCACAAAAACTCCTCTCATTTGATACTTGTTATTTTTTTTTATACTAACTAAAATTTTTTTATACTAACGGCTAGAAATGAAAAATAAACGAAATGAAATGAATTGAAATAAACAACAAACTCTTTGATGTATTATAGATAGATTTTTATTTATTTCTACACTCTCATATGTATATAGCTGATATATCTCCATGTGCGATTTCCAGTCCGCTCGACGGCCGCAAGCCGAAGTTCGAGTCCCGCAACAGCCTTACAGTTGTCAACCTCCTCACAGGCAGACACATAGTGCTTGCATTTCTTCAGGGACAGAGTACCCTCTTCCAACCCCCCCACCCCCCGTTTAGCATTAACCACATAATGAAAAAAATGTGTTATTAGATTTATTTGAAAGTGAGGTTCTAATAACGTCACAGTTATATGCCCTAAGTTCGCAAACTAAATTGTAGCTGTGTTCTATATTTTATAAACAAGAGGGAGGTGCTTATCTCGGTATTCACAAGACCGCGGTCCCGCCGCAAAGGTCATGGCGGAATGAAATAGGCTGCTGCCAGTTCGCCAGATAACCGTAATGTATCCGCGGGATACTCTACCTAAGATAGGGTGGCCATACTTTTTATTTATATTTATATAATAAAATACAATAAATTAAATATTAATTGGTTGTAAAATAAATTTGAACTTACAGACACTGTAGCCTTTTATTTTTTTATTCTTTATATAAATAATTGTAAAATATATTTTATCTATAAAAAACTATATCTACATGTTTTTTTTAAATATAATTTGCAATTATAATTCTTTTTTAAATTTCTAAACTTCAAATTTAATTTTTCTAACGTTTGATAGTAAATATTGTGACATTATTTGACATTTTATACACTAAGGGTAGCTTATCTCGGATTCGACAAATCCGGTAGCGACACGCTCCCGATATATGTGAGGGTCGCGGCGCAATGAAACAAGCGTTTGTTGTCAGTTTACTACGTAAACATCTCGTATTTGAAGGGGGTTTGAGTAAATGAATGATAAAATAAAAGTGGGAGGTTATTATTATAATCTTTAAATGGTAATAATATTCTACCATTACCCACCACTGTATATTCGGCCAGTGGTTCAGCCACGGTAGTGGGCTCGATCATCACTCAAGGAAATTAGTTATTTTGGATTCTCCACTCTGCAAAAACAGCGCAGAATTAAATTCCGCCATTCAATGTGTAATATCTCGAATTCGGGGCAACAAGCAGAGAACACAGCGTCTTGATATTACTTAACTAAATCAAAAAAATAAATTGAATTTTAACAATGAAGCCTCCTAATAGTAGAAATTCAACCTATTTAATAAATATATCTATTAAAAAAAGGTTTTATCCTGTATATCACACTTAGCAGGGTAATCAGGGGGAACCTAGTGATATGACACGCTGTTCTCCACTTTCCACTTTCACTTTCACTTGAATATCGAGGCATTGTGTGTTGAGCGTTGGCGGAACTAAAAGCTGGACTTTTGTCTGTATTGTGATATGCTAAATTTTAGTATTTTTTTAACTAAGTTTCTGTATAAAATCACACTAAAAAAACAAGAAACCTAAGCCGTGAACTTCGTAAACTATTTGTAAGAAATAACTTAAGTTTCGTTCTCATTTGTATTATTGCTCTGTTAAGTCGTATGGTAACCCGATTACTTTGAAACTAGGTGGTTAACTAGTAATTGTATGGGGTTACAGTCGATTCGATTTAGTGTTTTGAGGCTAATGCTTATTCAAGATTGTCTGGCTTATAGTAAGAAACAATATATGAACTTATATTGCCAAATTTAAAAATAACTAACTTTATTTTATCAAATTGCAGTTGTGTCTTAAAATCATTGCTAAATGTCAAACTTTAATTAACTCTAAAATTTTTTTTTTTTTCATCTTTAAACTAGGCAGAGGAAAGTGTTAAGATATTCCGCGCTGTTAAGGTTCCCTAGAATGGAAATCGAACCCACAACCTTTTGCTTTTACAGTCACACATTTATGCTTCTGAGCCACTATGGCCTTTTGCAACGCAAGTCTTGTCAGTATAATATAAAATTTCAATTTGCATATAAAGTCCTCATGAAATAATTAAAGTTGATCGCTTTATAAAAACTGTATTACACGTGAATTTTCGCTTCACTCAATTTTATATCGGGATGATAACGATTTAAAAGTATATTATATAATACTAAAATGTGAATTGGTTGTCAAAATATATATAAACAAGCGACCCTCTTGCGGCTTCGCCCGCTTTTACTACTGGATTATTCATATAATGTATGTTTGCAAAGCACTTAAGATAATGTGAAAATTAATTAAACCCTAATGCAACCCGCATTTTCGTAGTTTCAATAAGGATTTTCCAATTGTTTTACACAGCAAGGATTTTTTAGTAGGTATTGAATTTTAAATCTGTGCTACTAATCTTTTCAGGTACTTATTAAAATATATTTAAATTACTATTTTTAAACGGAAGAAATTATAAACAAAAACCTACCAACTAGTAACTACTATAAAAAATATGAAACCAAATATATCGCGCTGAAATAATACATTCAACTCCAATTATCCAATACGTGCAAACGCATGTAAATCTTCGTTGCTATAGAGGCAGGCGGGTTTTTTTTTCGAGCTTATGGTTAATGCTGAAGAGGGTATTCTGTCCCTGATGAAAAGCAAGCACTACGTGGCTGCCTGTGAGGTAAATTAAATAGAATGCATCGGCCGGGAATCTAACCCGGGCCGCCCGCGTGGCAGGCGAGCATTCTACCACTGAACCACCGATGCGTGTAAGGCAGGCGGGCGCGGCGGACGCATGGCGAGTGGCGAGCCGTTTCGCAGCAAGGATTTTTTGATATTGTAACAACTTCTAAAGTACTTATTAAAATGAAAAACAGTAAAAGACAGTTTTGATCTACATTTAATGGCCAATATATGCTGAGACTAAGGGATAAGTGAAACTTGAGTAACATACAGCTGATGTGTCAACGGCGGGATGTGTCAACAATTAAATGCGTTTTTCTGTAAAACTATTCGCAATTTCGAAATAGTGTAAAAAGCAAATTTTATCTACGGTTAACGTAGAAAATTAATAAAGTATTTTAAAGGATAAGGATTAATACCATTATGGAAAAATATGACTCACAATAAAAAAATATATTGAAATTATTATTTTTAGACAGAAAAATGATCACTACACGTTATTCTTAAAAGATACGAATATGCCGTCGCGGACTTTTTTGTAGATCTTATTAAGAGGAACAATACTCCAGTGCATTTTTTTCATGTAGTACTTACCATGAAAGCAGCGCATGCGCGAAAGTGTCTCAACGGGTAGGACTTTATACACATTTATCGTATTTATGTTAATTTACATAAGAATGTACAAATAATAAACTATATATAAACCTTCTATGAAAAATACTCGACCTAATGGTGAAAACCGCATCAAAATCCGTTGGGTGGTTTAGAAGAAGAAGAGTTAGAAACAACAGACAGACACGAAAAGCGACTTTGTTTTATAAGATATAGGAAAGTGACTATAATGAAACTGTTTATATAAGAAAAGATACAGAAACCTTAGCAGGGCATTCATTTTCTCTTAGCTTCACATTGTATCCCGCTCACAGCAGGGCAGGCAGAGGGAGCCTAATATTTAGACACTTTGCTCCCCACTTTCCGGCAAATTCTAGTGTTACATGAGTGGAGGAACTCTACACCATGTTTTGCCTTAACACCAGAGCGAACAATTGAAAATATTAAATGTCTTATTTTCTCAAGTGGAAAATGAACCTACTACCTATCGCCTTTCAATCACACGCTTATGTCCCTGAACCAACTGCCCTCAATATATTAATCGATTTTATTTAACCCCCACAATCGAAAGTATACTCGATGCTCTCAAAGAAAATTGCCTAATACGTTAGAAATGTAACGGGACACTGAGAGCTTTCTACTATTATGCGAATGGCTGCATCGGTTGTGTAATCGAGTGTGAGAGGGACATAACAAGAGACCCTCATCGCGATTGGACCGGCCCTGCTCTTGACCTGGTACCATAAAGCAACTCTGTTAACAAGAAGAGTATTTTCAATCTATGTCTACCATAATACAATAAACATTTGTTAGAAATTGTTGATAGAAAGGTGTAGTTTTTCTTAATTTTTTTTTCCTAACGTCTTTGTTAGCTATAAAATCAATAGTGTACGGGACGGAACCTATTAATACGAATTCGTTACTTTCCTCCTATTTTTCCAGATGTGGTATGTTAAGTGGCACAACTCAACGCCGTGGTTTGTGTGACATTGTTTTTTTTTAGCTTCACGCTGTTTACCGAATATAGCGTGGTAGTTAGTATAAATCTAGTGTTAATACATTTGGTTCCTTATTTTCGCCTATTTTTTAAGACATTGCGTTAAATGGCGGAGCTTAACACCGCGCTTTGTCTTTCAACCAGAGCGAGAATAGTTGCAATTGAGAAGAATTCGTTTTCCCGAGTGGCAATCCAACCCACAAGAGTTGCTAATAATGTTCTCTGTATTCCCAACATGTGTCGTATTCAACAATGAAAATTATAGAAGTTCAAAATAAATAATTAATTTTAAATTATTATATACCTAGTAAAGTATAATTTCTACTTCAGTAGTTTCTTTTTATTATTTGGTTAAGACTTCGAAATCGATCAATTCTTTTAAAGAGAAAGCTGAATAATTGTATTACCAATGAACGAAAACCTATGGAATTGTTGATACAGGCGCCGAATTGCAAATTGTTTATGGTAATGGTGCGCTCCCCGATATGTGAAATGTTCGCATTTTATTAGCATTGTCGTTTCCGCAAATTCGTGCTTTATATTCTGAAATGAGAACTTCGTTTTCTGATCGTAATTTATAAAAAAGAGACGAGTTACTCAAAAGACATAAATTTTCTCATAAATAAATTGTACATATTTTTTAGCTTCCCGCATGTAGCAGGGTATAAAGAGGGAGCCTAGTGCTTAGACACTCTGTTCTCCACTTTCCGCCACGAACTCAATGCCACGGTTGCCTCGAAACCAGTGCGAAGAAATGAAAATAGAAAACATTTAATATTTAATTTCCTCCAAAGGGAATCGAACTCACAACCCGTCTCGTTAACAATTACACAATTACGCCACAACTGGCCTCCAATACTCGCTTCTAAATCCTATACATACATATTATATTTTTATTTCACATACAATATACTCGTAGACAAAAAAAAATATAGCTAATGAAAGTGTTCTGTAATCTCCCAATCCTGTGATTGGCAAATACGCCACGCGTCAGTGTGTTTATCAGCATCAACAGGCCTCGATGTGGAAAGTGATACGTCAACACCAAACCCACCGTCACGTATCCACGAAGAAGCTTACCAAATAAACCGCTATCTGGAAGCTAATAGCTATAATATACTCGTATTGTAAATACTGATCTTTGTTGTAGGGCAAACTGTGATTTTACTTTCTGAGATAATTGCTACAGTTTTGTTTATCCATACCTATATTATAAATTCGAAAGTAACTCTGTCTGTTTGTCTGTCTTTTACGCAATCAGGGCCAAACCGCTAACTTCATTGTGATAAATTACTCATATAGAGATACTTGAGGGTCTCGGGATGAACATAGGATACTTTTTTTTATATACCAATATATTTATATACCAATATATTAAAAAACTTATTGACATGCAATTTATTCCGCCATGTTAATAACAACCGTCGCGTTGCTAAGCAACGATTTGCAAAGTTTGTTGTTAGAAAATGTCACCCAAAATGAGCTTGCTTAACGCGTCTCTCTATTGAAAACTGAAAATAATTTCATAAATATATTTAATAAATATTCGTATAGTTCAAGCGGGCGTAGCCGCGTCCGGGTCCGCTAGTATATAAATAAATTAATTCCAATAGAAGGTTAGTCGTGGTGCAGGTGCACAAGTCTATGACTGTAAACAA
The DNA here is from genome assembly GCA_000313835.2 of Heliconius melpomene melpomene. Taxonomy (NCBI): domain Eukaryota; kingdom Metazoa; phylum Arthropoda; class Insecta; order Lepidoptera; family Nymphalidae; genus Heliconius; species Heliconius melpomene. The sequence continues at coordinate 382,146 of HE672005.1, read as the reverse complement.
CTGGTTGTGGGTTCGAGTCTCAGTCAAGGGGATGAATTAGTGTTAATATTTTCATTTGTCTGCTCTGGCACACGCAATGCCTCCAGGATCTGGCGGAAAATGGAGAACGGAGTGTCTTGACACTAGGTCCCCACTTCCTAATCTGCCGTATGCGGGATAAATCTTGAAGCTAAAAAAACAAAGGTAAATCGATGTTTTCAGTTACATTACAACAAGAACAATGATCAAATTACATAGTAAATCGGATAAAAGGTTCTATAGATGTAAATACAAGGAAATTGTAGTCCAAGTATGCAGTGCATAAATTGCCTCTTATCTGGCCATCGCCTGACCCCTAATGGCCGCAAGGTGGGACAGATGGTTATCGTGACAATTGTGTGGTACTCTGTCGATACAAAGAAATTTTGTGGGATACTTAGGAGCGACTAATGTATGGAATGAACACTTATTTATACAATGACTTTCATTTGTCATTAGAAAATGTAGCATGCGATATAGCAGTTTTTTTCGATTGTTAGTCTACGTTTTTTCTGTATTTATTAGCGTATAGAAAGAGAGAAAGAGAGATAACTTAGTGCCCAAACATTTTATTCTCTCCTCTATTTTTTGCTCAACTTCGACACATCGTTTGTTAAGTGGAGGGAGCAAAAGCCACGCTTTCTGTTACCAGGAAATGAAAATTATTTAAGTATTAATAATTATTATAGGGACACCATTTCCTTCTGAAGTTTGAACCCAAGACCATCACGCTTAAGGCCAGGAACTGTCTTTCTCTTTCTGAACTCAAATTTAAACTTTTTTGTATTATATTTCTAAGCGTTTCAAGACCGTTAAGTTAAAACTTGTTCACTACAAAGTTTGAAAATACTTTATGTTAAAATATTCAAGAGAATCTTGTCTACGGTGTTAAAGTAACTGGTGAGCAATGACTCAAGACATCTACAACACTGTTACAAATCACGCTATTACTTGACGTCCCCTAATATATAGCGTTTTGGCATGTTCCTTAACTATTTCATTTCTGGAAAAAAAATGTGCAAATGTATTTTCGACGTTGGCAACCGTTGAAAATTATCTAGTGTAATAGATTAACTTTTTAATTAAAAAGTACATTTAATAACATATTTAATTATAATTATAGAATATCAAAAACAATTTAAATTAATTTATAGAAGATATACAGTAATATTACAGTAAAAAATATACAGATATAAAAATCCATCATCTTTTGAGTTATAAATAAAATATCACTATGAGAAAAGGTAAACAAAAAACCTTTGTAATGAAGATTTTCTTGGCGAGGTGTGAAAATATAGTAAGGTTGCGTATACAGTACTAGAATGCGGGGTGTTAATCTGAACAGAAGAAAAAATATTCTACTGAATATTCTTCTGAATGTAAAGGTGATGGTTGTGGATTCGATGCCCATTAGAATTGGATGAAAATCGCAAATAAGAGAGTCGTGACACTAGCCTGCACTGCTATATACAGAAGGTATACAACGAAATGAAATCTCAATAAAGATTTCAAATAAAATTATTTAAATAAAACCAAAACATAAAGAAAAATGTAAAAATAATTTAAACCTACACAAATCAAATGTGGTAATGACTGAGAAGTGAACCATAAAGAGACTACGGCTGTCTTTCCGCTGCTACCGACGCGCTTAACTAAGCAATGTAAATTTAACGAAAAAAATATTTCTCTCTAAGAAAAACAAAAGCGACTTCGTCTACGGCCTGGGAATTATGAAATGCTCCACGGATTAAAAATGTTTACCGTGCCCTCCGGCCCTGCCTTCATTAGGCCATGTTCCTGAAATAGTCTAATTAATATTTACCTTACACTCCTTGCGGTTTTTCCATTCATCTTTTGCATGTAAATAAGAATTAAGTACATACAAACACATGTAAAAAAACAAAAAGTTTTTATAAGGTCGAGCTCTAACTATGTAATAAAATTTAGGAATCTCAATTACAAGCTATTCTACTTGTTGTATCATCAATAAACTCGACAATTATGTGTAGATGAAATTTTTTTTCAGCTTCGCGCCATAGCTGGCATGTAGCAGGGTAGGCAGAGGAAGCCTAGTGTTAATATACTCCACTCCCCACTTTCCGCTGAATCCTGAAGGTATTATGTTGACTGGAAAACTCAAAGCCGCAGCCTGGATAACGAGCGAAGAAATAAGAATATTAAATATTTCATTTCCTCAAGAGATGATGATGAACCCACAACATGTCGCAATTACACTCACACAGTTGGGCTCCTGCGTCACAGCTGGCTTCAGTAGATTAGATGACAATCAAGGAAGATGGCCGAAGAAACCTAGGACTGTCCACTGGTATATATTTTATTCTTTTATTATAAATTTTTATTATATAAACACTGTCTTCATTAAATAAATTTTGTAAGGTAATTGAAAAGTTAGTAAACACAGTTGATTAAAAACAAGTTTGTTGTTTTAGAACAATATATAAAAGTACGAATAAGTCTGAAATGAATCATATAAAGATTTGTATCTCTCCAATCTACTTTAATAAAAGAAAACATATTTACTGCAACCACTAACGAAAAATGGAATGACTGTTACGAATTGCGTTTTCTAAGCAAGACGTAGAATATGCTCTCCAAATAAGCGCAATTTTCATATGAAATTTAATATTAAATTAATATGAGATTTACCTCTTGAGGCACGTTATATGTATATTCATACCTATATTATAAATTCGAAAGTAACTCTGTCTGTCTGTCTTTTGCACAATCAGGGCCAAACCGCTAATTTAATTGTGATAAAATACTCATATAGAGATACTTGAGGGTCTGGGGATGAACATAGGATACTTTTTTTTCTCGTATTTGTATATTTTCGATTTATACCAATATATAAAAATACGTATTAATTTGATATGCAATTTATTCCGCCATGTTAATAACAACCGTCGTTGCTAAGCAACCGTTTGTAAAGTTTGTTGTTAGAAAACGTCACCCAAAATGTGCTTGCTTAACGCATCTCTCTATTGAAAACTGAAAATAATTTCATGAATATATTTAATAAATATTTGTATAGTTCAAGCGGGCGTAGCCGCGTTCAGGTCCACCAATAATATATATATCTAAATTTTACTAACCTAAAATCGACCTTAAATCTTTTTAGCTATCAACAAATAGTCACTACGTGCTCTGAATTTTTAACTACACGTATAAACTTAGCTATCGGCGATCGGTATTCGTACAGTTTAATAAATAATGAGCCCCAATTTTTCGTCGACTGTTCAAATATGAATCCGATATCTAACACCAGAAACACTGATTGCATTGTTTGAATAATTTAATATGCCTACTATGAGTATATAGATTTGGAAATAAAATATTTAATTTTGTATACTTTTATACTCAGTTCTTTTAGAAATACTTTTATTAATTTGTAACGAGGGGGCCAGTCGTGTCGTAGAGGCACAAGTGTGTGTCTGTAAACGTAGGTATGTGTTCGATCCCTACTCGAGGAAGTGAAATATTTATTTAACTGTATATTTTCATTTCTTCGTCGTCGTTCCACACTTATCACGCATTGCCTCCAGAATCCCGCGGAAAACGGGATCGGGAATATCTTGACACAAGGTTCCCTCAGCCTAACCCGCTGTGTGCGGGATATAGCGTGAATATGATACGAGGAGCATTACTTTTTATAAAAAAGAAATCTTTGAAATAAATGTATTATTATATTGCTTTTAAAGCGGTGTGGAAAGTACAAATATTTCTTCCAACAATTTCCAAGCCGTACATTTAAGCGGAACACTTACGAGCCTCGTTACATCGTCAAGTACTAAAACCTTTGTAAGATAGTACGAGTAGCAACGTTGCATTATATGCTCGTAGGTAGGTTGCGAGCGAACTGAGATTTACTAGAAACAAAGAAACTAGGGTAAACAAAATGGACTCTTTAAATAAATATTTAATCAACAGTTTATTTTAATTTATTTAAAAAAAATATCAATTTCCTTAGATTTTTCTATACATAAATGATAAAGTTTTTATTTATGCAAATTATTACATATCAATAAAATCGGTCAAGAGTCACTTACCCATTGACGGTTCTGTACTGATTTCAGGATTCTAGGTCGCCGGGAAGTACACTTTTTACCAAAGTTGACTAACTTAAGTTTGTATTTTGTGTATAATTGAACTACAATAATTAAGGGTTTGTAACAGTTTCTATTTGTAATGCAAGTTTTCACTTATTGCCAAATTCTACGATAAATACAATACTCTCTCTGCCCTCAATACTCTATATATTTTGATTCCGCGATTAATTAAATTTACAAACTTAAGCTTACTTTCTATAAAATCAACTAGAAAAATAAGTTTATAATATATTTTTTTGTATGAAATATCTATAATTTTTTTTGTATTTTTCTCTTCTTTGTAATTTTAGTATTATGGGCTCAGATCAACGGGGATACTATTAGCTTATGTTAGCTCAATATCTTCTCCTTTCAATTCTCTTTTTTCTTTATACGGAACCCTCCCACTGGACTATTTATATACAAATACCACGAATATTAAACATACCTTAATAGTATTTCTTTGCAATATAATCTTTTCTATTCTTCATAATTATGACAAATCAGGCAAAAAGTGAGCAAAAACATAATATCTCAGTCACATCTCAATGTTAACACCACCATAGCACGCTACCGAACACTGACCCAGCTTACCCTGAAACTTCTGTAGGTACCTTATTGAAGACTAGCGGCCAGGCTGCGGCTTCGCCCGCTTGAACTACATGATTATTCATTTAATAAACAAAATTGACTGACAGTCATATGTGTTGATGTCAATGAATAATTTAATTTTCTCGTTCAGAAACAACCTTCAATGTTGAATTATTGATTTCGGTAAGGATTTATAATATTCTTTGTAAAATAACTGTAATGATTGCATATTACAAAAAATATCCAAATCGAATCGACTAAACCAATATCGAAATCGAATCCAAAATAATTAATTGAAAGAACGAAGCGAATCGAAAATAAATAATTGAGAACCTAAGAGAGAAATAGAGATTATTAAACAACTTTTTCGATATAATTTTTTTTTTCAATATTTATTTATTCTCTTTGTCAAGTTTTATACTGTAATTTTCTGCATTTTTTTTCTTTTCTGCAGCCATAACTACAACTAAATTTAAATGATTTGGTTACCAACAAACAAAGGCAAATTTGTATTTCAGTATCGTAATCCTGATTCGAGAATCAGCCCATACTGAAACAATTATCGACAGACCTGAAAACAATTTACTATATTATTTGCTATCGAAATCGAAATGCACCGATAGTGGTACAATTCTGAAGAGATTATCCGCTATATAAAATTAGGGGCGCAAAAATGAAATGGCCGAATATTTTGCAGGCTTTTTAATCGCCGATCTGAATGAAACAAGCTATTACCGCCCGTTAGCGGAGCCATTTAAAAAACAAATATTTTGAAAAGATTGTTTAAAATTTTAAATTAAAAATTTAATTTCATTACCTTATATGAAAAGAGAGTGAATATGTTTTATCATTAATTGTATTAAAAATTAAGATAATATAAATAAAAATATTTACAATAGATATTTACTTAAACTCTTACATTTCCATATTTCTGTTCTGTTCTTTGATTATGGCGTTCCGAACGTGTAGTTGATCACAAACACTTTGCCAAGATCATATTGTATGGTGAACATACAAAGGAGGTTGTACGGATTCGGCGGAAAGTGGAGAGCGAAGTGCCTTCTTAACAATAGGCTCTCTCTGCCTATCCTGCTATATGCGGGATTCGGCGTGAAACTGTAAAAAAAATAGAAGAATGCACGTAATAAGAAGAAGAAATATGTTATGCTGTAAAGAGGAAAATTAAAATCAACATGTACATTATATAGATATAGAGAAGTAGTAATGGAATCTATATTTACAAATTGGTAATCTAACGGTTTTAACACGTTCAACATAGCATGACGAAAAACATTTTCTTTCTCATAATTTAAACATTCATATTGAGAATTATGAATGCTTTTAGCGAAGTTCATTAGAAGAAATTAATCAAAATATAGACCCTGGCACACCTTTTTCCATTATTAATAGACTAGAGAGATTTGCAGTTCCAATTCCAATTGCTTACATTGCAAAATAAGGGATAGTTCAAAACAAGCTGAGTTTATGCTAGCAACGAAATATTGTGTTAGAATTTGAACAACAGTGTTAATCAAGTTGGTATTTACATTCAGTTTTGATTCATTACAAATAGCAGTAATGTATGGAATATATATGTTATAACAATCAACATAAATGAAATAAGGCTTTTAACTTCTATTCTAAGGAGTATACCTTTATCATCATCATCATCATCAACAGCCATCTTTTGTCCACTGCTGGACATAGGCCTTCCCCAATTCTCGCCACCACACTCGATCCTCAGCTCTTCGGACCCATCCGCTTCCCGCCAATCTCTTTATAACTTTATACTTAATAGTATTAAATAAGCAAGGTTAGAAAATATTTTGAAAATTGTAAAGCGGAGAAAAATATCTCTCTACACAACCCAGCCTTACTATATGTACTATACTCGTGACGCTGAAAAAAATTTTGAACGCCTAATAATATAGTATATGTATGTATTATAATATATTCGATATAATATATACAAATACACAAGATTTATTAACTGTAATATTTTTTTCAATATTTTACTTTTAGATGAACATTCTTAAAGGTCGATATAGGGAGGATTATCCTTTAAATCCGGATTACGTGACACCCGCTATGTTTGCGGAGACGCCCCAGGAAAATATTTACTTATCATATATTTAAATTTAACATTTTAATACAGCTTCCACGTATATGTATATATATGTATATTGTAATAATAAATATACTTTATTTAAAAATATACCATAAAAATATAATGTATGTATATACATTTTGTTTCTAGAACGGTCCCTTGTCGGATTCTGAGTCTATTTTCGAATTGTTTTTCGTTTTACCAGGCCTGGGAAATAGAGATTACCTAAATATGATCATTCCTAAATAAAAAACCTACATTATAAACAATACGCGAATGAACAATACGTTTATTACTTCCAATATATTGAATATGAGCATAATAAAATTATACACGAATAAATCTTATTTAATCCATAAATGTATATCTGCTTAAATCTTTCTATATCAAGAAATGATATACGATATTTTACCAAGCTCTAGCTTAAAAACAAATAAAAACTCAACCCCCCCCCCCCCCCCCCCCCCCACGGGGAGATCCAGCAGTAACGGAAATACAAAGAAATCGGAAGCTCCACGTTAATGGCTTTCGAGCTGATAAACTGGACAGTGATCGTAGAACTTTTAACGATCGCCCAAATTACTAGCCGTTACTGCGATTTAACAGACGATACGAACATGTATTAATGTTTCATTTGTAAGCAATGGATTTTGAGAATTGTTATGGCTAACTGGAGGCTTTGTTATAAATTATTGATGAGCTTCACGTTGAATCCCGCATATAGCAGGGTAGGCAGAGGGAACCTTGTTTTAAGACACCGTTCCTCACTTTCTATCATTTTTTTCGAGTGTTGAATGGCGGAATTCAACTCTGAGCTTTTTATCTTGGTGCCATTCCCCCAAGTGGGGATTAAACTCACGACCGTCAGAACAGTAAATTATTAATAATGTACATATTATTTACAAGTTATTTAAAATTTAAATAAGAGACTTCCCTTTTCCTTTTCAGAAACTGAATATAAGTATATCTCAAAAACGATTGCATTCATTCTAATTAAACTTGGACTCGTTCTCTGACTTGGAATAGTTATATCTGATTTTAATCAAATAAAAGGTAATCAAATCCAAACAATATCACTTACATAAATATGAAACTATAATATGTGATAACCCTTTTTTAAAGTTAGTTGAAAATAAATATTATAATCGCTATAATAACAATATGAAAAGCGTATTTAAAAACTATTAAATATAAGGCATTCTAGTAAACGCTATACACGAAGTTTCATTGCGAATTCTCATCTGGCCGTAGAGCTAACGCTACAATTTTTTACGTTTTACTGCATTTTTTATTTTATAGTATAATATCCATAATGAAACTGGTAACTACGCGCCCCGCAAAGTGCTTGACGCCTCTCGTGTCGAGATGATAAAATTAATTTCGAAACCACAATTTAAATCTATCAGAACAACATAATATGTTAAATTTTAAATTAATATTTTAAATATCTTTGCTTTATATGACGAATTTATATCTATATATATAAAATCGAAAGGTCACTCACTCATCACGAAATCTCAGAAACTACACGTGCTAGGAATCTCATTTTTGCTAGGATTCTCTATTTTTGCATAGGAGTTATTTATAGGACGTAGGTGCTCGCTAGGACGGGAATTTGCAATATTCGACTTCTAAGGGGTTGTTTTTGGGGTTGAAAGTTTGTATGAAACTTCGTTACTACAAATGCTAGGAGACTCAAATTTTACATGGACGTCACTTATAGGACGTAGGTACTCATGGAGACAGAAATTAACAATAACAGAGTTCACGCAGGCGAAGCCGCGGGCGGGCCGCTATTATTAATATATTTATTTATTAAAATATCTATTCAAATGTATAATTTATAGTTACAGCATTCCTAACAAACATAAATTATGTTGTTTCTGTCATAGATGATGCATGATTTAAATATAATTACATTTATTTATAATTTATTATAACCTTTTAGTAGTAGCATCGCACATTACTTATTTAGTAAAATATTTTAATTTACACTCACCTAATATTATATGAATATTTATATCTTTTTTTAACTCAAAAATATTTGAAATTTTAAATATAAAAAAAAATATTTTCAACATTACATAACTACAAAAATATAACTGGATAATTAATATCAGTTAAAGATTAATTAAAGTCCCTGCGTGTAGCCGTCATAATTATACTAAGTTAGTACGCCTACAATCAATCTAAAATAAAGTAAACAGTAAACACACTATCCCAGCAATAGCGGTTAAGATGAAGCAATTATTAGTTGAGGCTAGTTTTATTAAGAAACTTTTTAGGATCGTTCCGAACACTAATTAGGGAAGTTACGAACGCTGTGGGATCGATCTTATGCCAATTACTTCCCGGAGATCAAAATACACTGTACCAGTATTCACTTGTTTTAACATTTACTTTAGTGCTTAAAATGTGGATTGAGGTTTTAATGCGAAAAATTATTTGAAAAGAGTTTATGAGGCGTGACAAGGGTGTGACTGTAACGCGACGGTTGTAGGTTCGAGCCCCACTCGAGGACGTGAAATATTTATTTACGTTTATATTTCCATTTCTTCGATCCGGTGTCAAGGCAAAGCGGCCTCCAGAATTAGGCAGAAAGTGGAAACATTAGGTTCCCTCTGCCTAACCTGCTGTGAGCGGGAAGCTGATTTAAAATAATAATTAATTATTGAAAAACGATTTATAATTCCACATTTCACATTAAAGTAATTTATGGGTAGCTCTTAGTCACACATACCTATAGCCGTGTCCTATTTAAACGAAGGTCGGGTCACATAACTCGAGGCCCAGCTTGTATACGTTTAATTGAAACGTAGACGTTTCTCTGATCCCTCTTCAGATTTAGTATTAATTTGTGCTTTGCTTATAATTTTATAATATACATTCCCCCTTTCTGCTATAATTAATATATTTTTATTTCTGTAAAGGTTTTTTTTTGCAGCTTCATGGTTGCTTGCGCATTGCAGAATGAAATAGGGCAACTCAGAACGTGCCGTTACTTACTTTCCGCTCAATTTTCAAGACTTCTTTATCTATTAAACTGGGGAAATAAAGATAATTTAAATATAATGACTCCTCTTCATCTACTTCCCCAATTGGAGATCGAACCCACACACCCCCATCTACAATCAGACGTTGTAACAGTACGCCACAACAGCCCCAATACAATATAATTAGACATAATTATCACAATAAACGTTAAATAATTAAATAAATTTGAATATTCCGATACATTTTGTTTTAGTTAAGTAATGAGCACTCGACCAAAACCAACAATGCTTACAAAACTAATGCGTAACATTAATACATTATGTTCAATAAAACATTATTCCAATTAATTTTAATTAAATTATGCATAAACAGACGTACACGCGTTGTATAAATAGGTTGTGTATTTAGTTAAATTATATTCGTTAGTGCTTAAAAATATCAAATTCCATAACATCGGTTCAGAGTGTAAATATGCTAAGAGCCTGTTAAGCAAATTGTTAAGAGAGACAAAAAATGTCTTAAAAAAAACTATAAATATGTATTATCGGAAATTAAATTAAATAAATTAAAAATTAAATAGCTTCACGCTGTATCCCGCACACAGCAGGACCTAGTGTTAAGACATTCCGCTCTCCACTTTCCGCCGAATTTTGGAGGAACGTGATCAGTGGAAACTCCACGCCTCGCAAACAGAGCGAAGAAATGCCAATATACATTTAGATAAATATTTCTTTACCTCGAGTCGAATCGAACCCCCAACCAGTCGGTTTTATAGTCACACTTTGTGCTAGGCCACGACTGGCCTCAAAACATATATATCATCATATAACAATTTTCGTTGCTTGTTACGTATAAAATAAGTATATTTAATATAATTTACTTAAGACGGTGAATACACAATAAAATTGTGGGTGGAAGGGCTTACCCAGCAATTAGCAGAACATCATTCAATGTCCGACCGTCTTGAGTGCTTGCGTGAAAGTGTTTATTATTTACATGGCGGCCTACGAAATATGTCAGCACTCGTATAAATAACTAACATGTACCTATTTATAGGTGAAGTAAGGGTACCTTTGTTTACTATGGGGACACATTGGTAAACATGTTTTGGCGACATTTTCGTAACGATATGTAGTTGTGGTTTTTTTGGTTAATTTTTTGTTTAACGCTGTTTTGCGGATATAGCAGGGTAAGCAGAGGGAACCTGGAAACTTATTATAATACAATCTGTTTCCGTTAAGGCATTTCCATTACCTACTTTACGCCGAATTCAGAAGGCATTGCCTGTTAAGTGACGGAAGTGAACGCCGCGCTTTCACTCGTTACCAAATCAAAGAAATGTATCTTTTTTTTTTTAGTAATATAGAAATCGAACCCGCGACCTGTCGCTTTTACAATTGCACCCTTATAGGACTACGGCACGGCTGGCCTCAATTACAACATATAAATTTAATTAATTATAATAAAAAAAACTTATTAGTTTTGATTTACTTTTTACATCATTCTGTACACTTTTAAACGTAAATATAAATTTGAATAACCTTCAATATAGAGATTACTGCATAAACTTTGATATTTCTTGATTAATACGACCTACTTTTTCTTAACGCGTACAAAGTCATGGATTTTTCTGGTTTTTTCATAATAAGGTTGTTTTCAATAGAAACTAGGCCATTTTCATAAAGAAAAAGAGTACGGCAAATATCTTAAATTAGGCTAATTAGATGAAATGGAATAATCGAATCTAGTCAAAAGAAAGATGAAGTGCCTAATTAGTGCTTTAAACTCAAGAATAGAAATCTATTTTGCTATTCACTAAATATTCTTAGGGACTCCCAGCAATCGGTATGGTTTCAACATAAGTAAGATATTAATAATTTAATAAATAATATAATAAATAAATTAAATAATTTAGTAGTTAAAAACAGAAAATGTAGATCTAATTGATACTGAAACGCGACTGTTGTAGGTTCGATTTCCACCCGGTAAAATATATTTAAATTGTCATTTGTCCGCTCTAGTAGACACAGCAAGTTGTAGAGTTCATACACTCAATACGCAAACCTTCGTAAAATTGAGTGAAATGGGACAAGCAGAGTGTCCTAACACTAGGTTCAGCCTGTTCTGTTGCTGAAGCAAAAATCACTAATAATTGCTTAATTATTTATATGATAGCAAAAAAAATAAACGTACATAATCTAATTGGTTAGAGCTAACAATGAGATATACATATAAAAGTTTTCTATTTCGTGTAAGTAAAGTAATTTAACTTGATAAAAGTACTATTTGCTAAACTAGCATGGTGTTTGCCGTGCCGTGTGCTACTAATAAAATATTCATTTATTCGCATTGTGAACTTATCATTTAGATATAATTTACGCTATTTCACAAATTAGAAAAGTTTTAAACGGTTTATTCAGGAATAAGCAAAGAAATAATAGAAACCATTGTTAAAAAAATACTATAGAGTTACTCCAAATAAGTAGTTTTATATATAGCCTAATTTATTTTAAAACAGAAATGTAAAAATAATACTAATAACATAAGACTAGCATTTTCTTGACTAGAAAAACCTCTACTTAAAAGTTCGTAAGAAAAGTTAGTTTATAACGAGCGGAATTAAATTGTTCTCAGAAATAGTTAATGTAAAGATAAAGTTAAAAAGAACTTTAAACTTGCTAACATATACATATGTTGTAAGTACAGAACCAAAAAAAAATATTATGGTGCTCATATAACCTATTTTAAGTTGTTATTTAAACACCATATTACACTATTAAGTAAAACTTTTTCTTATTATGCCATTATCAGTTTCAACTAATATTGAAGCAGCAGTTGTGATATTCAGACATTTTTGAATATCCCAAAATGAAAGATTACCTTATTTTAAAAAAAATCTGCAAAAAAATATTTTTAGTAGGTTCCGGAAATTTTTGGTACGAAGAGAGTGAAATAGGAAACGACGATGTTATTCTTTACAAAATATTTAATTATATTTTATTTCTTGTCTACGCTTTAATGACTTTATTGGAAATAATGGCTGCTCTAATTGGTGATTTTCCGGAAGACGAGAAAAGCGATTCAGTGACGTTCGCAGTCAGCCATACAATTGTTATGATAAAAATATTCTCAGTAATATGGAATAAAGAATTAGTAAAAAAATTGATTCAGGATCTGATAAGCGTTTGTGAGATACACGAGGAGGAATATTTAATGAAGGAAAAATACAATATTATGAAGATCAATGTTATCGCTTATTTTATAACCGTTTATGGTTCAGCAGCGTGTTTTGTGTTTGAGGGTCTACGAAAAATGCTGACAGGTGGGTATATAATAGACAATTAAATTAAAAACTAAATCAGCTTCACGCTGTATCCCGCACACAGCAGGGTAGGCAGAGGGAACCTAGTGGTAAGACACTCCGTTCCCTACTTTCTGTAGAATTCTGGAGGCATTGCGGGTTGAGAATATAATAAGTCTTAGTTTTATACATTTAATACTGATAACTGTTATTGCTTATAAGTTTTAACACACCTTGCACCACATGATCAACCGAATTTTAAAATAATATTTACATAGCGTAATTTAAAATCACCTCCCACCGATTTACACCTAAATATTACAAACTACGCGGCGGATTTTATTGCGGTTTTCATTAAAGTGAAATCCCATGAAACTGATTCAAGAGAAAGGATATACAATACATACGAGATATAACATTATATACAAATAGCCCAAGATCCCAGAGCTGCCAGACCTAAAGCTTTGAAAATGACGTAGGTCTGGGGGCCCTGGGATCTCGGTCTATAATGAAAGGTAATGAAAAAAAAAAACAAATAATAATATAATTTTTCCAGGATCCCACTTCGTTACTGCTGTAACGTATTACCCATCTTACGATGATAATTCTTTACTAGCTACTATTACCAGAATATTTATGACAATGGCACTATTTATGATGATGTTAACTATGATAGTAAGCGTAGATTGCTTTGCTGTAGTCATTCTCATTATGTATAAATACAAATTTATAACGCTTAAAAACTATTTTCAAAACCTGAGACTGGAATTTGAAGCTTTCGATATTCAGGAAAATTGCTCTGGAGAGAAATTGTTGAAAGGCCTCATCGATGGCATTATTATGCACGAGAAACTTTTAAGGTAAAACATTTTTTTTTATTTAATATTTATTCAGATATTTTGTTTCGTGATTTTTTTAAACTAACACTAATATTGATTATCGATCAATTATCATCGATAATAAATAAAAGAATACCTGGACAGCGATTAACTATTAAAAACATATTCTACCTTTCATACATTTTCACTGTATACTTTACATGGTATTTTTTAATAAAGTAGTAATTGTGTAATACTCCAATAATCGAAGCTACCGTGAGATGTTTTTGCTTCTTTTTTTTTATTTTTACATTAATGTTTTTATTATAGACTTTATAATAGATTTTTATAACAGAATTTCAAAGGACATTGACAAAGCATTTGGAACTGTTATGGCTTTACAACTATGCCAAAGTTCTGGATCAGCGGTATCACTTTTACTCCAGATAGCAGTAAGTAAATTTTATTTAAAAAAAAATAAATCAAAATTAAATCAGCTTCACGCTGTATCCCGCATATAGCAGGGTAGGCAGAGGGAACCTAGTCTTAAGACACGGCGTTCCCCACTTTCTGCTGACTTCTGGAGTTGTTGAGTGGCAGAAATCAACGCCGCGCTTTGCCTCGACACCAGAGCGAAGAAATGGAAATATAAACGTAAATAAATATTTCACTTCCTCGAGTGGGAATCGAACCCACACCGTCGCGTTACAGTCACACTCTTGTGCTGATGCGCCACGACGCGACGGCCTGTTTTTGATGTCAATCATACTAAAATGGATAATATCTTGTTTTCGCTTTTTTTATATAGCTTTCAGATCAGCTCACACCTGTAGCGGCCATGAAAATATTGTTCTTCGTTATTGCCTTGTTTTTCTTACTAGGATTGTTTCTTTGCAACGCAGGAGAAATTACTTATCAGGTAAATAATTATGTAGCAAAAAATAAAATAAGCAAATCCTTAGTGATCGATAGTTATATTTTATTTCAGCTACACGCTGTATTCCGCAAGTAAAAGAGCGGGCAGAGGGAACCTAGCATTGAGACACTTCCTTCTCCATTCGACACCAGAACGAAGAATAAAAAAATGTTTTTTTTTTCCTAAAGAACATTAACTCGAGTGGGAATTGAACTCGTTGCGTTTACAGTTACACACTTGTACCCTCAAAACTGTATTTGGCCTTATAGTCTTATTTGTCCTCAAAATTATATTTATTGTTTGTAAATATTTAAAAATACCAGTAGTAAGTTTAAAAAAATACCACTGTCATTCATTAATATTATTATATACTCTTCTACCTAAAACATACACATACAAATTGTATGAATAATTTAATTTAATTTTAATTCAATTTTTCTTATTTTTCCTTTTTGCTCTAACCATCTAAACCAGATCTATAATACTACATTTATAATACCTGATAAATGATGTTTTACGATTCAATAACAGGCATCCTTGCTTTCGGATTCAATTTTCTACTGCGGCTGGCACTTATGTCCATCTCAATTTCCACAACGACGTAATCTCGGACGGCTGGTGCTCCAAGCTTGTGCCCAGGCTCAGCGCCCACTCGTCATGAAGGCGTTTAAAATGCTCGAGCTCACTTATGGAACATTTCTTTTGGTATGAATATTATTAAAATTAATTTCTTTTTCACAATGTCTGTATATCTTAAGGCCGTCGTGACATAGGGGCACAAAAGTATGGCTCTAACCAGACGATTGTGAGTTTCTATCCCCATTCTTTTTTTTTTAATATTTTAACTTCTTGGCTGTGCCATCAAGGGAAAAAAACTCCGGCGTTGAGTTCTCCACTCAACACGTAATGCCTCGAAAAATTCGGCGGAAAGTGGGGAACGGAGTGTCTTAACGCTAGGTTCCCTATGCCTACCCTGCTGTGATATAACATAAATTTGATTTTATTTTTGTATATCTTACATATTATATATTTTTCCAGGTGATAAGAGGAACTTACTCCGTTTTTGCCTTGTTTTATGCGCAAAATCAATAGTTTCAGTTTTTTAAATACTGATATATTTAAAGTCTACATCGCGCAGAATATTCAAGTGGGGTGGACATTTATAGCTGTGTCAAGTCACAATAACATAACCTCAAGTTTTGCATTAATGCTAATTAGATTATTTAATTTGTACGAAATAATAGTTATTATAAGTAGACAACACTACTAATGTATAGAGTAATATGCTATTAAATATTGTTTTAAGTTAAGAAATTGGCGTTAATCATTTACTAATTCCATCGAAAGTGGTATAATAAAATATGTTTTTTAGCATCACAGCATTAGCATTACGCAGAGGGAACCTGGGAACATAGTGCTAAGACACCACCTCCCCCCCCCCCACTTTTTACTGAATTCAGAAGGCATTGCCTGTTCCTGTGCAAATCAACACAGATACAAAAGATTTTTTTTCGAACTTAACGTTAATGCTATTAGTCCTACTGGCTGTTACCGCTGTAAAACACCGGGTGAGTAGGGAACCATGTGGCTGCTTGAAGAAACATAATATAAAAGATGTTTAGAAGAAATTATATAAGACATACCTGTCCATTCCATGTATATTGGAGTAGATTTTTATTTACCAATAAACTATTTGAGTACGGCAGCGTGTACACAGGTCACGCACGAACCTGTATAAAGCGAGATCCCCGATCCCGATAACTCACAACAGCTTATCAACTTAGGATTTCTGTACCACATGCAAATATTGAATATTTCAATATTACGCATTGCGTGTTGGCAATAGGCTGGTTCATGAATAAATGATTCTCTAACCTCTCTACCTCTTAAGGTATGATGTACGCGAAGAGAATGATTTCATTTCACATTATGTTTAGATACGGAACCCGGAGGGACGCTTTTTAGATAAAAGCGTGGCAATCTAAAATTATGCTCCCACTCGAGGTATATTTGCCCCCCATATTTAATGAGAATAAAGAGGAGAATAGTAAACAGCTAATATTTTATTTAAATAATACCTTTACTTAAAATATATGTAAATCCTTAAGAATTCTTAAGGACATGCAGCTAATTTAGTCATTTAAAGAAAAATATTATAGTAACAACTAACTAACTCATTTAAAGATGTAAAAAACTTCGCAATCATACTATTTGAGTTTTAGAGTGCTTCGAAAATAGCTAACTTTCGGCAAGCATAACGAAATTTAAATTTTCTTTGGCCATAACACAGTTCAAAACTAAAACTTAACTGGCAGTCTCGAGCAGGTAGCGGTAATTGCTCCAGTAAATACAGTGCCGAGTGGTGTATAGTTAGTTGTATACAACAAGAGTTATGATTAAACTTCCGCCAGCTGACATATGGGTGAAGCAATGGGTGCCACATGTTGTGTACGGCCCGACCCCGGTATAACTCTATGGATGTCATTTGCAAATACGTTGATATTATTGAAAATATGCAAAATATATATATATTTTTGTATTGTTTGTTTTTTTGCAATATTTGAATAAAAAGGTTTAATATATAGATAAAAAATATTTTTGTGGATTTTGAATTAAATAACAATTACTATTTTTTTTAATCGGCTTATCTGTCGCTGTCCATTGCTGAACGTAGGCCTCCCTCATCAAGCGACAACCATCCCGGTCTTGGGCTTCTCGCATCCATCATTACTATATACATTATGTTAAAAAATAAGCTCTCGCTGCATCCCTCTTACAGGAAGGTACCTAGTGTTAAGACACTCTGCGTGCCATAAAATGAAAATAATTTATTCCCCCAAATAAAACGAGGACATTTCTGTTTAGACGCCATGCCGTTGCTCCACGAGTACCTCAAAATGGAATTATCTATACTAATATAATAAAGCGGAAGAGTTTGTTTGTTTGTTTGTTTGTTTGAACGCTAAGATCTCTGGATCTACTGGTCCGATTTACTTTGTTTTTGTTTTGTATGAAAGCTGCATTCTTCAGAAGTGCTATAGGCTATATAACATTACATTACACATATAAACCAATATATTTTAAAGTACTTTCTAATTTGACATGCAATTTATTCTGCCATGTTAATAACAACCGTCGCGTCGCTACGCAACCGTTACCGCGACATTTTGATATTCATCCTTATGAAAATAAATTAAGGAGATGTCAATGATTCGAATTGAGCTAGCTTTCGGGCGGCATAGTATGAGTATGACCGACGCGAAAATATTCTTATAGTTCAAGCAGGCGTAGCCGCGTCCGGGTCTTCTAGTGATTAATATACATACACATATTTAATCTAAACTTATAATATAAGTAATATTTTAATATGTCAATACAAAATTTCCCCAGATAAACACAATTCCGTGACAACACAATATAACCAGCGAAGTAAATTTGTAGATTCGAAAAGAAACCCAATGCCGTGAATAAGTTAGAAGAAAAATGTGGTTTGAACAAATTTTTTGAGGCACCATTTCACCTGAAACTTTTTCTTTTAGAGAGGTTTTATCTTAAAAGCAAAAGCGGTAACCTTTTTCAGAAACGTCTGACATAAGTTTAACAAAGTACGGAAAAAGTCGTCGTTCCAATCTTATGAACTGGCACTGTAGTATTTTAGTGGAAATAATGTTTATGTTCTTGGGAATATATTGTTTCAATATATGGCAACCTCGAGCGTAAAAACAATATATGAGTAAATAAGGAAAACTACTATTGTGTATCTTCTTTCGGAACGTTTTATAGAATATTTACTCAACAATTTTTAATAGCTTGCAGATAATCAATTTTGTTTTGCAAAGATGGCAAATATATCAATATAAAAATCATTTTTTTCAGCTTTACCCTGTATCCTCCATATAGAAGAGATAACCGAACCCATAGGCAGAGATAACCGAGTGTTAAGACAAGACCTTTCCGACAAATTTTCAAAACACCAAAAACATTTTATAGAAAGAAACAAACAGAATCATTTAATTATTATAGTACTCTTACATGCAGTGGTTCCGTACAGCTTTAATTAGGCATATCATTTAACGTTTGCGGGTACGAGGGCGAGTACGATGCGGCAACCGGTGCTGTTTTTAAGGTTAAGAGTAATTTAAACATACTTTAGAATGAGAATGTGATAATTACATTGCCATGCGAATATAATGCTATGTGCATTATACACGTGGTACATTCAGAGCGCAATAGAGAAATGTAGATAGAAATTTAACAATGTGCTCTTACAATACAAGCTTTAAAAACATACTTGTGTCTAATAGTAATTTGAATCGTGTTTATATTAGTTCGTAAAATATATGTAAAGATATTAATTAAATTTCCGTCTAATGCTAAGATATATATCAAAATATAAAAAATATTAAATTGAAAAATCAAGATAGGCCGCCGTGGCGCAGCAGGGGCAAGACTGTCATGCGAGGGTTGCGGGTTCGATCCCCACTCGAGGAAGAAAAATATTTATTTACGTTGAGTTCTACCACTCAACACGCAATACCTCCAGAATTCGTCAGAAAATGGGGAACGGAGTGTCTTAACACTAGGTTCCCCCTGCCTACCCTGCTGTGTGCGGGATAGAGCGTGAAGCTGATTTTTTTGATTATAATAGAAACTATCACATATTTTAAGAAAAAATCATTTAAAAAAAGCCGTAAAACCTTTTAAGTTAACAAACTTTTAACAAGCTATTAGGTGATACCATTTATTAGACCCTACATCAAACTATATTATATTTTAGTGTAGATTTTCACATTCCTATAAAAAATATATTCACATTTAGTGTTTTATGCATACATACTGTTCACATGCGAGGGCTTGCGCGGATTGCGAATCTCTTGTGCCGTGAATAAAAACTTTCCGAGTCGTAAAAGTATATGAGTTCGTCCCAATACTGCGCCGATGACTTCCAATCTCTCTGTAGCGTCCCGACCCAACCCTGAAGATTACTTTTTCTCCCTCATCCACTAAATTGAATTAAAATGTGAAGCAAAAGGATAAAGAAAAGGGTGTGCAAGTCAATTTTCGCGATTAACATAGTTGATATATGGATTGGTGGTATAAGTATTTAAACTAAGTACTTATATTATGAGCTTAACTTTTATTTATATAAATACTAGTGGACCCGAACGCGGCTACGCCCGATTGAACTATACTAATATTTATTAAATATATTTATGAAATTATTTACAATTTTCCATAGAGAGATGCGTTAAGCAAGCTTATTTTGGGTGACGTTTTCTAACAACAAACTTTCCAAATCGTTGCTTAGCAACGGTCGCATAGCGACGGTTGTTATTAACATGGCAGAATAAATTGCATGTCAAATTAATAAATATTTTAATATATTGGTATATATCGAAAATATTACAAATATGAGAAAAAAAATATCCTATGTTCATCCCGAGACCCTCAAGTATCTCTATATGAGTATTTTATCACAATTAAATATGCGGTTTGGCCCTGATTGCGTAAAAGATAGACAGACAGACAGACAGAGTTACTTTCAAATTTATAATAATTAATAATATAGGTATGGATTAATTTAATATACCAAACAACACTTCTGGTAATGAAATTTAAAAAAATATCTTTAAACATTTTTAAAGTGAACTTAATTTACATTATATTGGGAAGTTCGTCTCATGACTCTCGATTTACCAGCAAATATCTAGATTACTTAGAGTAAAAAAATAAAACAAAACAGGTGTAAGATAAATCAAGATGTTTTTGTCTCAAGTTTTGAAATCCCAGCTACAAACCGTAGCAACCACATTTTACGACATTATAAGGCCGCGAGATAGCGAGGGTTGGCGTTGCTCTACTTCATATTATACCCTCTACGACGCCTAACAATATAATATACGGAGATATGCAATGCTATTTAGCTTTAAGCATTATTTATAAATATATACGTAAAAATAGGTTATTTTTAAAAAATCTACATAATATGTATATTTTAGTATAAATATTAATTATATTTG
Source organism: Heliconius melpomene melpomene (assembly GCA_000313835.2). NCBI lineage: Eukaryota > Metazoa > Arthropoda > Insecta > Lepidoptera > Nymphalidae > Heliconius > Heliconius melpomene. The sequence goes on along the minus strand of HE672005.1, from coordinate 361,275 downwards.
TGGTAAGTCGGGCACAAGCGCTTGAGTGTTAACGCGGTTGATCGTGCACTCGATTCTCTCTTCGAATTACATGCGAGATACAGATAAAGCTGGAAAAAAAGATATTATATTCTAAGTAATTTAATTTAATACGTATTATGAGAGTATTAGAAGAATAACTAAAGTATTTTAAAATGGATTTGTCCAAGTTTAAAGCGTTCATTGCTTTTCATGTTTCATTTTGTAAAATAAGTAGAAAAATGTAACTGTTATATTTTAAACTTATAAAACTTAAAAACTGCATTCATTTAAATTGAAATAATTTCTTATTTTATTTGAATCGTACGTAATACAAATAATTTTAGTTGTTCTTACATAACAATACACTGTCACCCACCTCAGCCACGCTCTCGTTAGACAACTGCCATTAATTAAAATGCTAAATGTATGCATTTTAATATGTACTTCAAAGCCGTCTAGACGATATACTACTTCATTAAAGCACATTTGATCTCCCCTTCGCGCTTCCTGAGGGGAGCCTCCTCTATTACGCGGTTTTTCTCTTTGACTGATAAACGTTAAAAATCGCTAACTATAAGTTAGTGGTTTGACTAAGAATTTTATGAGGACTTAACTTTAAAATCAGCTTCACTCTGTATCCCGCACACAGCAGGATAGACAGAGGGAACCTAGTGTTAAGACACTCCGTCGTCACTTTCTGCTGAATTCTGGAGGCATTGCGTGTTGAGTGGCAGAGCTCAACGCCGCACTTTGCCTCGACACTAAAGTGAAGAAATTGATATATAAACGTAACTAAATATTTCACTTCCTCGGGTAGGATTCGAACCCACAATAGTCGCGTTACAGACATCCTTGTGCCGCTGCGCCACCATGGCCTCAAATCTTTTAGTTTTTGTTTAAAAAGTACATTCTGAGACATCAATTTATGTTTTTAAATAAATATATATATATATATATATATATATATCACTCTGTATCCCGCACACATATATATATATATATATATATATATATATATATATATATATA